>JAXCGZ010015815.1:42500-44991 GCA_037179515.1 Halocaridina rubra | reverse complement strand
AACATCTTAGAAATTGTAATCATCGAATAGATTGGAATACATTCCATAATCCTTAAATCTAAGAATATACACTCAACCCTCGATTTAACAGACTAATGGGGGGAACCTTGGTCAATTAAATCCATTTGTCCATTGTTTCCGGCAGATAGGGTCTTTAGTGATGACAGATACATTATGAAAAGAAGAGGAATAATAGTTTTATCCAAGCACTACATGAAGCTCTACATCCAATGTAAAATACCTGTACATTTTAAATACTGTATAACAAGTTCAACATTTTTATTTCTGCGAGTGTATGAAAAAGAGAGTGAGACAGTGTTTTAAACAATGGAGATCAGCACCCATATTTCTCTCTCTCATACATATATTATTATTATTGGGATCTAGCAGTCACTGTGGCTCAAGCGGTAGCGTCCGCGACTCTGAGGCGTCAGGTCAAGGCTTCGCGCCCCGTAACGGTCTGAGGTTAGCAAGGGCATGCACTCAGGGTAACGATTACATCTGCCAAAACAAGTCCTTCGCAAAAAGGCAACCGTCGTAGCCCTTGGTAGAAAAGGGAGTCCGTGACGCAAAACCGGAACAAACAAACGAACTGGGCTGGTTAGCCCAGAGTGCTTTTTATCTCTCTCTCTTAATAAGCAGTGGCCCTTTTCAAGTGGTATTACAACTGAATAATACTAATTTTGTACTTCAGATTTTGTCCTTTAAATCTGAAGTCCGTTAAATTGAGGGTTGAGTATAGTGAGAAGTTTTCTGGAATCCACTCTAATCTCCATAATTAAAAACAATTTCAATTTACAGAAAGTCTTATTTACACTTGATCCTGTAATTATAAGCTTTTTCTTGGGATTTATAAAATATACTGGTTGATCTTTCATCACTGCTTTTATTTCTAATTAGTGGTACTTAACAGATTAACCTTTCATCTGGCCTCCCTTGGGGTATGGCTCTGATTTCAAATTTTGTATATACAATATATTGAATCTCCCCTTGCTACTTCAGCTCTGGCTGTGATTGTGATTTTTAAAAATTGACAGTACTGTACTCACCAACTTATTTATTTCAGTTTCCTTCAAGCTCATGTTAATAAGTTTGATTTCTGCCAAGAGTTTCTTTTATATAATAGTCAAATATGAGGACCTCATGACTCTTCAAGCAACACTTTCATACAGTGTTTATCCTTTTCACTTCTATTGAGAAGAACCTCATCAAGGCACACTCTAAAAGAGAAGACTGAAATTCCTGAAGGACTGTTACAGTGAGCAAATGCTACCTATTTCATTGTTTGCAGTCTGACTACATCATCTTCGACTATTCTTTCTGCCTGTCCTTTTCCTGTTAATCATCCTTTAATATCTACATTGTCCTTAAGTTTTTATTTTTTCTCCAAGTCAATATTTTCTTTGTTGATTATACTGAACTGTGTATGACTTTCTCAAATTTATGCTAATAGGACTAATAGTATACTGTCATCATTGTCTTCCACTGACTATTTCATTTATATATTCATCGTGTAAATATAGTTAATAATAAGTAATTACAGAGTTCAGAGCAATTAAATGTATGAATGAATAAAACAACTTAAATGATATGTAAGAAATGTCAATGTCAATTGTGCAGTGTTTTTACATCTTAGAAATTGTGATCATCAAATAGATTGGCATACATTCTATAATCCTTAAATCTAGGAATATACACTCAACCCTAGCTTTAACAGACTAATGTGGGGGACCTTGGTCAGTTAATATCCATTTGTCCATTGTTTCCGGCAGATAGGGTCTTTAGTGATGACAGATACATTAATAATAGTTTTATTCAAATACTACATGAAGCTCAACATCCAATGTAAAATACCTGTACTTTATAAATAATGTATAATAAGTTCAACATTTTTTTTTCTGTGAGTGTATGAAAAAGAGAGTGAGACAGTGTTTTAAACAATGGAGATCAGTACCAATATTTCTCTCTCTCGCATACATATATTATTATTATTATTGGGATACACTGAGCTGAAGTTAGCCCAGAGTGCTTTTCATCTCTCTCTCTCATGAAGCAGTGGCCCTTTTCAAATGGCATTAGAACTGAATAATACTAATCTGGTACTTCAGATTTTGTCCTTTAAATCTGAAGTCAATTAAATTGAGGTTGAGTGTAGTGAGTAGAAGTTTTCTTAAATCCATTCTAATCTCCATAACTAAAACAATTTCAATTTACAGAAAAACTTATTACACTTGATGCTGTAATTATAAGCTTTTTCTTGGGATTTATAAAATATACTGGTTGATCTTTATTCACTGCTTTTATTTCAAATTAGTGGTAATTAACATTAACCTTACACCTGGCCTTCCTTGGGATTTGGCTTTGATTTCAAATTTTGTATATACAATATATTGACTCTCCCCTTGCTACTTCAGCTCTGGCTGTGATCATGATTTTTAAAAAATTTACATTATTGTACTCACCAACTTAATTATTTCAGTTTCCTTCGAGC
>JAXCGZ010015815.1:0-37500 GCA_037179515.1 Halocaridina rubra | reverse complement strand
AGGCGGACAGATGAAAATGTTCTTGCTACAACCCTGTGGAGTTCCACAGGGTTCAGTTTTGGGGCCACTTTTGTTCCTTGTATATGTAAATGACCTACCAGAGTCTGTAAATTCATTCATGAATATGTTTGCAGATGATGCAAAGATTGTGAAGAAAGTAAGAAATGAGAACAATGGTAGAGAACTTCAGTAAGATCTAGATAGTCTGCATGAGTGGTCAGAAAAGTGGCTAATGAAATTCAATACTTCAAAATGTAAGATAATGAGAATGGGTACAAGTGCAAGAAGGCCCAAGCTTGACTACTCGGTGGCTGGAGTACAACTTCAAGAGACAGAAAATGAGAGAGATCTAGGAGTAAACATACTGGCAGATTTGTCTCCGGAAATACATATAAATGGCATAGTAAGGGCAGCATATGCATTCTTATCAAATGTAAGGGTAGCATTCAGGACATGGACAATGAAATGTTCAGAAATATTTATGTAACCTATGTAAGGCCAAAACTCGAATATGCAGCCCCCTTTTGGATCCGCACTTGAAAAAGCACATAGCTAAGCTTGAAAAAGTTCAAAGACATGCCACGAAACTGGTGCCAGAAATACACAATCTCAGTTATGATGAGAGGCTGAGGGAATTAGACTTACCATCACTCAAAGCTAGAAGATTGAGGGGGGATATGGTGACAGTCTTTAAATTCCTTCATGGTTATGATAGAGTGGATAGGGATCGATTTTTTGATATGGCAGCCTCTAGAACTAGAGGTCATAGTTTGAAGCTTCATAAGAAGACTTCTTTGCAGGATGTAAGGAAATACTTTTTCAGTGTAAGAGTAGTTGATAATTGGAAATGGCTAAGCGAGGAGGTAGTTAATGCTATCTCAATCCATAGTTTTAAGGACAGGTATGATAAGTATCACTAAGTATAAAATGGAACCAATCAGGAGACGGGAAGATACGAACTTTGGGCTCTTTCCCGTAAACACAATTAGGTAATTACTTCTACAGGTCATAGCCAAAGTTGGTTACACTAATTTAAATTTTATTATTGTTATTGGTGCTGCAGTATTAATTGTATTGCTTTGGGCAACAGCTGCCACTGTTTTGACAGCTACGTATGCCGATCTCATTTTAGGGTGAAATTGATCCGAGTCTGGCCATTCCATGCTTATGTCGTTCAATTAATTGGACATTAATTGTTGTGGATGTGACTTAGCCATTCCTTGATTACGATATCCTTTGTAACTTTGAATTGCTGATTGATTGCAAAAGTAAAAAATTCATAGATAAACTTACCAGGTGTGCTTTAATTTGGGATAATGTGTCTTTTTAATACAATATATATACTTAATATGTCAACCTTTTACCCACCTACATACAATATTTGTTTTGAAAATTCCACTTACTGTTGGCTAGTGCTAAGCCCCCAAGGGTTGAAACTCCTAAAACTTCTAATGAACAGTACTCTATATCATTATACTCATACTGGATGTGTTTCACCTACATTTGCTAAATGTTGGCCTTTGGCTCCAGATAAATATGCTGCTGCAAAGGAGACATTTAATCAGTTATTAGATATGGGCATTGTACAGCCTACAAAATCTCCATGCTTCACCCATACAATTAGTTTCTAAATTAAAACCAGGTGAATGGAGGGTCTGTGGTGACTTTAGGCAACTGAATACTGTCACCAAACCAGACAAGTATCTTTTGCCTCATGTTAGTAGTGTGGCATTGGAACTGTACAAGAAAAGATTTTTCAGCAAATTAGATCTCGTCAAGGCTTACTATCAGATCCCAGTGAATCTATCAGATGTAGAAAAGAAAGCAGTAATCACAACATTTGGCTTACTTGAGTATTTGTACATGCAATAAAACCTTAGATATTCCACTGCTACATATCAATGTCTGATGGATACCTTATTCAGAGATCTTAATTTTGTATTTATTTACTTAGATAATATCTTAATGTCTTCACAGACTGGGGAGCTTCATAAGGAGCATTCAAAACTATTCTTTCATATACTAAATAGTAATAATCTCAAGGTTCCTGTTCATAAATGTGAGTTTTTCAAAGACGAGATTAAATATTTAAGATACTCTTTAAATTCAAAAGGAATGAAACATGTTCCTCATGAAGTCTGATATTATCAGTTTTGCTAAGCCTAAGGATTCCTCTGGTTTAAACAGGTTTAATGAGGTGTTAAATTTTTATTGGGCAATGATTCCCATTTGCTAAACTTGTCTAAAATCAATAGATTACATCTTAAATATAAAAAACTTACATGGAATCCAGAAGCTGAAGATTCTTTTATAAATGCTATAGAGTTACCTGCCAATACTTGCAAGATTGCATATTTTTCAAGCCATGATCATTCTCCACTGCACCTTGTGACTGAATGTTCCCAAGTTGCTGCTGGAGCAGCATTACTTTAATTCCAAGATGGAAACCGTGTTCCCAAGAATTCATTCTCAAAAACTATCTTCAACTCAGAAATGCTATTCAACTTTTGAACGAGAACTGCTTTGCTGCATATATGGCAGTGCTAAAATTTAAGAACATTTTTGAAGGACGAAAAAACAGACAATTATCCTTTGCCTCATGTTAGTAGTGTGGCATTGGAAATGTACAAGAAAAGACCTCGTCAAGGCTTGCTATCAGATCCCAGTGAATTTATCAGATGTAGAAAAGTAAGCAGTAATCACCCCATTTGGCTTACTTGAGTATTTGTACATGCAATACAACCTTAGATATTCCACTGCTACATATCAATGCTTGATGGATACCTTATACAGAGACCTTAATTTTGTATTTATTTACTTAGATAATATCTTAATGTCTTCACAGATGGGGAAGCTTCATAAGGAGCATTCAAAACTATTCTTTCATATACTAAATAGTTCCTTTGGTTCCTTTGGTTGCCATCAGGCATGTTCTAGCAAACCATATGTTCCCAAGGATCTTGAGTGTTGTTAAAGATGTCATACTGTGATCCCCTTGAGATGTGTAGTGCTAAATACTTCATTTTGAGACAAATTTCAGGAGATTTAACCGCTATCTCAGTAAACAAGCTGAAACCAGCCTTGCTGCTGACAGCATTGTGTAGCTCTGAAGAGAATGACCAACTGGAACGAGTTCTAACAATTCTGTGTCTCAGAGTGTAACAAATTCTGATTTATAAGATAGCTCCACTCTTGTAGCAGATAATAAGTCACAGAATAATACTGAATCTCATTCTACTGTTACTAGGTCTTTCCAATGTTCGATTCAGTCAACAACCAAAATATATTTGATATTAATTTTTTCATTTATTTCGTATTTAGTTAATGAAATTTTAGTGTACTCCTAGAATGGCAGTGGAGTAGTGTTAGGGGAAAGAACACTCCCTCAGTGGGTCTTTAGTGTTGTGTATGTACAATGAACGTTCCCTGTATTCTTTTGTTTTATTTCATACTATAAACTATTTCCAGGTTTTGTTTTGAAGAATCCGAAATTATTATTTTATGTGCTTCAGTGTAAAATACTTTTGTAGATGTGGCAAATTTTTTTTTTTTTGTAAATAGTAATTTTATTTTTTTACTAATATTGGCAATGTGAATTGCAAATGTGAATTTACGTGAGTGTAAACATTGTAACCATGTTTTACAAAGTTTGCTTATCATTAGTGTATGATATGCTTTTGATGGACTCTTTAAGCATACCATACAATTTTTATTAAAATTCCAGTGTTTTAATGATGCCTCACAAGATCTATTAACAACCGCTCCTCTACATGCTTGTACCACCCAAGTCTTGCCTCGTTTTGTTTGAAACCTCCCCTACCTTCACTGTTCCTCGGATCCATTCGTTGTTAATCTTTTCCTCCCTTGTAAAAGATAATTATGAGACTACCACTCAAATAAAGGTTGTTGAATCTCTAGCCCTAAGTCACATTAACTATTGCACAACTGTATGGGGAGCTACTAATATGACTCAGATAAATAGACTACAGAAGCTTATTAATTTTACAACTTGAGCTGCCCTGGGAGGAATTAGAAAATATGACCACATCACACCAGCTCTCAATAAACTTGGGTGGCTGCAGGCAAAACACAAGGTCGCCTATGCTATTTACGTTTTAGTATACAAAATTTTGAGCAATCATTATCCTGGCTGGCTATTTAATTTCGAAACAGTCAGGGATATAAGGGGAACCAATATAAGACGAGTAGTGAGCTCTTTATAAGTGTACTCTTAGCTTTGTAAAGGAATAGCCATTGCATAGAAATGGAAATAAATGTTTGTTTGTTTTTTATTTGTAACGCCACACATCCATATACAGAGGGTCCCCGTTTAACATCAGGGTTCCATTCCTGACAGCTGAATTAAGTCGTATTTCAACGTAAGTCAGAAAATAAATAATTTAAAACATTGTAAAATAATATAAGTTCTTAATCTATGATAAAAAGAAATGCTAAAACTAAGCTAGACCACTAGCTCATTGGCGATGATGGCTGTTACTGTCCTCAGTGATACTGGAGCGCAGGTAGCTGGCGGTGCCATACGCCGACTGGGACACGTTAGTGAATGCGTGTAATTCCACTCGCTTAAGTTCTCCCATAACCCCGTTGCAATATTGTCTGGTATTGCAAACCCCCTGAACTGTCGTAAATCGTACATCCATTCTTTCCAATCCCGCTGACCTTGCTCGCTGATAGGTTTGTTCAATCCCTTACCAGTCCGGCACTCTTCCTGGAAGATGATCTTGGCGCGGACTACGAAAGGTGCCAGTATTCTGAGAGGGTCGTAGACGACGCTGAAAGTTGTCAATATGCTTCGTCTAGTGAATGCGCCAGTATTCTGAGAGGGTCGTAGACGACGCTGAAAGTTGTCAATATGCTTCGTCTAGTGAATGCGCAATCTTTGAGCTCCACTCGTACCACAAACTCGTCCTTCACTTGGTCCCATATCACTCCCAGTGCCCTTCCTTCCGGTTGTGCAGTAGTTAGTATTTCAACCCCTGTCCTGCACCCATGAAGCTCCTTCTTCTGTATCCCTTTCAGCATGCCTGGCACATTGCTTGACCATTTCGTAAGGTGAAATCCTCCTTTACTCATTAGGTTTATCAACTGCATGGCTATGGCTGCTACCTGGTCCGCGTTGTCCACGGAATGCAGAAGGTCGTCGACAAAGAAATTCTTAGCGGTGTCCCTCACCACCTCATCGTAGGACCTTCCATACTCTCTAAACGTTCGACGTAGGGCGTAAGCCGCACAGGCAGGACTCCACACACCCCCAAACACATGCACTGTCATCCGGAACGCTTCGGTGGGAGTTTGTTCTCGATCGTCCTTCCTCCATTAGAAATGTAAGATATCCCTTTCGTTCTCCGCCACTTTCACCTGATAGAACATGGCCTCTATGTCTGCCGTCACTGCCACTATGCCCTGTCGAAAGTCAAGAAGAATCCCATGAGCTAATTGTTGAAGTTTAGCCCTTGTAGTACTTGTGAGTTCAAAGACACGCCTTGATGAGTCGCAGCGCAGTCAAAAACAATGCGCACCTTCCCTGGTTTGCTGGGGCTCAGTACCAGATGATGAGGCAGGCACCAGATCCACTGCTCACCGAGTCAGGTCTTGATCCGGCACTCGTTCCGTGTACCCCGCAGTCAAGAGTTTTTGAATATCCGCCTTGTAGATGTTTCCCAACACCCTATCCTTCCTGAGCCTGTTCTTTAGTGAATCCAATCTGTGATGAGTCGATCTCAAATTGTTGACCTGAGGTGACAATGTGAATGACATTGGCAGTATGTAGTGATTTCTGCTCCTGTTTACATGACTGTCCCACGGGCTTAAGACATACTGGTCCAATGGCGACAGCCCCTCTCCCTCCTGAGCCTCCTTTGCTGTGAGCTCGTCCAGCTCCCAGAAACGTTGTACTTGTTACTCCAAAGTCATTGCCACTTGTTGATCTTGTCAGCTCGGCTATGGCAGTGAGGCTCGTTGCCGTTTCTGTTGTGTCCCTGGGCAACAAGGCGTCCTGTACTGTCCAGCCTAGAGCTGTCCTCAACGCAAAGGGTTCCTCGTCCTGATGTACACCTCCACTATAGGCAAGACAACTGTCCCCTTTTTCTGATGTCATTCCCTGGACCGTCCGGCATAGTTAGTGGCTCTGAGCTTCTCATCTGATGCATGTCACCTCTTTGTTCTGACCGTCGTCTTCTCTCTTGACCATGGCCTTCTCGTTCTTGCTCGCTCCATATGTCTCCTTCTCGGCTTGATGGTCGCTGGTCCCTTAGGTTGTCTCGTTCACTAGTGCTCCCTGTCGACCTACTGTCATAATCAGTGTGCAGGATCATCACGTGCGAATCACTCTCGCATACTTCACATGGCTTCCTTTCTCGGCACGTGGCAACTCCGTGTTCTTCTTTAGGCACCGGAAGCATACAAAAAACTTTGCAGCTGCCCTCAGACTCTCCTTACTCCTTAGCCTTGTTAAGCTCCAGCAAGACTTAAGAGAATGTCTATCATGACACACTTGGCATAGTTCAGACCCTGTCTCCCTTTCCTTCACCTTCTCGTGCTCTGGTCCATCTCAATTGCCTCTGGTATCCCTTGAAGGCCCACGACCAGCGTCAATTCTTGCCATCACATCCCGTGTTCGGGTACTGCCCATCTGCTCTGCGATGTACCTTATGAGATCCTTTGCTCCACAGGGGCTTCCTGTATTATTCTCTTTCATTTGGGACATCATTTCGAACTGGCATGACATTTTCACAAGCAATCGACCCCTGGCATCCTTGTTCAGCCTGATTTAAGTGTCGCGATCATTCCTTGCCTCCCGTATCAGTCCTTCCCACACTTCCATCTGCAGTCCGTCGAGCCAAAGAGCATTCCCTTGTCTGTTCATCACTGGACCTGCTCACAATTGGGCAGCTCCTGTGGGTTCCACTAGCCACGAGTGGACCGGAATCGTGTTTCTTCTGGCTTCCACATCCGTTTGTTGCTTCTCCTTCTCTCGCTCTTTCTTGCCCTTTTGAGCCTCGCCCTCATGGTTCCCTTAGACATTTGCCTTTCCCCTTTTGCTCGTGCTCGTATCACTCCTTGTTCTCCTTGGGCCTTCTTCCACTGGTTTTATTCTGTGCACCCGCTCCTTCCTTAGCAGCCATTTATCATTGTTCCACTGACCATCAGGGCTTCCTCTGTTGCTGTCAGTAGTTTCTTAATCAGCTCCTGTGCCTCGCCTGTCAGTTCTCCATGCCGTTCATTCACGTGTGTCTCTATATCTGTTCTTGTAATTGTCTTAGAATCTTGCTTCTTGCTTTCAGTTGTTGTCCGCATCCTAGGGCTTCCCTTTCCTATATTCAATTCCCTATCCTTATCGTTTGCCTCCATTTCTTGTTCGGGTAGGCAATTTGCGTCTTTCCTCAGTCGGACTAAGCTGATGGTGCGTATGGATAACCTTAACTCCTTTTTTATCATTTCGGAAGGGTAATTTCAACTCCGCTTTGGTTAGTCAACAGGTCCTGCACTGTAGAGGGATACCTCAACTTTGCTTCCCACATTGTGGATGGAAAAACCTCCAACGTTAACACCAATGTCACACTGCGGTGGGATACCTCAACTCCGCTTCCCATGTTGTGGAGGGAAAACCTCCTCCGTTCATAACACTGTAGCATGGCGAATGGACTGTAGCTAACTTACCACTGTAGCATGGCGAATGGACTGTAGCTAACTTACCACTGTAGCATTCCAGAGGGATACCTCCACCCCGCTTCCCACGTTACAGAAGGAAAACCTCCTCTGTACTTACCACTGTAGCACTGCGGAGGGATACCTCAACTCCGCTCCCCACGTTGCGGAGGGAAAACCTCCTCCGTTCATACCACTATAGTTAACTTACCACTGTACCAGTGCAAAGGGATACCTCAACTCCATTTCCCACGTTGTGGAGGGAAAACCTCCTCCGTTTTTACCACTGTAGCTTACTTACTACTGTAGCTCTTACCACTGTAGCTTACTTACCACTGTACACTGCAGAGGAACACCTGAACTCCGCTCCCACATTGCGGAGGGAAAACCTCCTCCGTTCATACCACTGTAGCACTGAGAAGAGATACCTCAACTCCACTTCCCACGTTGTGGAGGGAAAACCTCCTTCATACTTACCGCTCTAGCTTACTTACCACTGTAGCATTCCGGAGGGATATTTCAACTCCGGTTCCCATGTTGCGGAGGGAAAACCTCTTCCGTTCTTACCACTGTAGCAAACTTACTGCTGTAGCATTGCGGAGGAACACCTTAACTCCGCTCTCATGTTGCGGAGGGAAAACCTCCTCTGTTCATACCACTGTAGCTTACTTACCACTGTAACACTGCAGAGGGACACCTGAATTCCGCTCCCACATTGCGGAGGGAAAGCCTCCTCCATTCACACTACTGTGGCACTGCGGAGGGACACCAGAACTCCGCTTCCACATTGTGGAGGGAAAACCTCCTCCGTTCACACTACTGTAGCACTGCGGAGGGACACCAGAACTCTGCTCCCACATTGCAGAGGGAAAACCGCCCCCGTATACACCACTGTAGATGCGCGGAGGGATTCCACAACTCTGCTTCCCATGTTGCGGAGGGAAAACCTCCTCCATTACTACCACTGTAGCTTACTTAACACTTTAGCACTGCGGAGGGACACCTGAACTCCGATTCCACGTTGCAGAGGGAAAACCTCCTCCGTTCACACTACTGTAGCACTGCGGAGGGACACCAGAACTCCGCTCCCACGTTGTGGAGGGAAGACCTCCTCCATTCACACCACTGTAGCAGCGCGGAGGGATTCCACAACTCTGCTTCTCACGTTGCGGAGGGAAAACCTCCTCTGTTTCTACCACTGTAGCTTCCTTACCACTGTAGCACTGCAGAGGGACACCTGAACTCTGCTCCCATGTTGCGGAGGGAAAACCTCCCCCGTTCAAATCACTGTAGATTACTTACCACTGTAGCACAGCAGAGGGATACCTGAATTCTGCTCCCACGTTGCGGAGGGAAGACCTCCTCCGTTCATACTACTGTAACCAACACGTCATGCACATAGTAACTGATAGCATTTAGAACAGACTCTGCAAGTACATTAATTTGAGCCCTAATAACTTGTCTCAATTCTACTGTTTAGACCATTGTAGCCAACATGTCATGCACCTAGTAACCGATAGCATTTAGAACAGACTCTGCAAGTACATTAATTTGAGCCCTACTAATTTGTTTCAGTTTTACTGTTAAGATAAATATCTCTTAACTGCATCAACCTTTACAATATACCATCATGTAATAACCTGACAATTTCCATACTGATATTGTACATTACTCAAATCCGGCTAATTACTTGGCTTCATGAGCCGTTGCTTATACCTTTAATGCTCTTCAATCTGTCCTTCACTCTCCCTCTAGGTGTAAGCACTCCCCCCATTGCAATAATTAATTCTTAGGTCTGCTGAGACCTTCAACACAACTCACAACAATGTTCAATCAGTAATTACTATGTTCACCTTTATTATTCATCTTTGCTGCAATATACCATTACGTAATAACCTAACAATTTCCTTACTGCTATTGTGCATTACTCCAATTTGGCTAATTACTTTGCTTCATGAGCCATTGCTTATACCTTTAATGTTCATCAACCTGTCCTTCACTCTCCCTCCTTCACAGGTACTTAAGTAGGCTCCTTAAATATTATCTCCCTCTATCCGTAAACACTCCCCCCATTGTAATAATTAACCCTTAGGTCGGCTGAGACCTTCAACACAACCCACAGCAATGTTCAATCAGTAATCACTATGTTTCAACCTTTATTATTCACTTTTGTTGCTGCTGGCACACTTTCTACAATGGTGTATTCATCTGTTCCTCCATACGCCAGCTCTCAGGTGATCCTTTGTCTATCACAATTCTTATAGCGTGCCTTACCTGGGCTGAGACTCATCTCTCTATTAGCCGCTAAAATGTATTATTATGTGAGATTTTGTCGTTGAAATTTCTTGTGCCACTCCACAGACTTTTGCCTCTATTCTTGATCCCCTCTTAGAAGTTATCTCTCATATGCTCATCCCAGTATATTTCGCTCACAGTCACCTACAACTCTGACTCATTGAGACTGATTACTTCGTCGCCATAGTCTCTCCAACTGTGACGTAGCCTAGCGGTCATCTCCTCATCATCTGGTCTTCATCATCTCCCTCCAGGCTTTATCCAAACTGCTGATGCCTTTAAAGCAGTCAAGTTTATTGGTAGGTGATAAAGGAAAGGGCCATATCGCAGACTCCTCTTTATAGGTATGGTTTGCCTAGAAGCCATAAAACAGCATCTATTAATCATTGAATACATTATACAATTCTACATCACACAAATGTATTTAGTTAATGTCATCATCCTTACTCTCTATTTATCATTTTATGCTACATTTAATTATTACAGGTTAATGCAGTTAGCTTCTCATAACTTTCATAATTGAGACCCAGAATGAATCCTCTGAATATTATGTCTGCTCTCGAATCCAGTCAGTCTCTGTCTGCCTATTCTCTCATGGAGTATGTCAGTGTATGGCTTATGCTTATTAAGCTAGAACAAGGGCCTGTAGTGTCTATCCTGACACTCCATGGCACCTCTCTCTCTCTCTCTCTCTCTCTCTCTCTCTCTTTCTCTCTCTCTGTATATACATATATATACAAATGTTGCTGCTCTCTCTCTCTCTCTCTCTCTCTCTCTCTCTTTCTCTCTCTCTCTCTCTCTCTCTCTCTCTCTCTCTCTCTCTCTCTCTCTCTCTCTCTCTCTCTCTCTCTCTCTCTCTCTACCGCCATGGGTGGCGGTAGCAATATATATATATATATATATATATATATATATATATATATATATATATATATATATATATATATATATATATATATCTCCCCAACGTATTCCCTGCGTGTCGTAAGAGGTGACTAAAAGTGGATGGGCGGGAGGATTAGGAATCCCCCCCTTGTATTAACCTCCTGCGAGACATCAAAGAAGGAGGGGAGTAGAGGGAAGAATAACTTCTCCTCAAACTCTAGTTTTGGGGTGTCTAAATGTGTGTGGTTGTAGTACGATAGAGAGCAAAAGATGTGAGATTGGATATATGTTTGGTAAGAGGAGGATGGATGTATTGGCATTGTGTAAGACGAAGATGAATGGAAAGGGATAAGTGGCATTTGGTGATTACCTAATTGTGATTACCTAATTGTGTTTACGGGAAAGAGCCCAAAGCTCGTATCTTTCCGTCTCCTGATCGGTTCCATTTTATACTTAGTGATACTTATCATACCTGTCCTTAAAACTATGGATTGAGATAGCATTAACTAGCTCGTTGCTTAGCGAATTCCAATTATCAACTACTCTTACACTGAAAAAGTATTTCCTTACATCCTGCAAAGAAGTTTTCTTACGAAGCTTCAAACTATGACCTCTAGGTCTAGAGCCAGCCATATCAAAATATCGATCCCTATCCACTCTATCATAACCATGAAGGAATTTAAAGACTGTCACCATATCCTCCCTCACTCTTCTAGCTTCGAGTGATGGTAAGTCTAATTCCCTCAGCCTCTCATCATGGCTGAGATTGCGTATTTCTGGCACCAGTTTCGTGGCATGTCTTTGAACTTTTTCAAGCTTAGCTATGTGCTTTTTCAAGTGCGGATTCCAAAAGGGGGCTGCATATTCGAGTTTTGGCCTCACATAGGTTACATAAATATTTCTGAACATTTCCTTGTCCATGTGCCTGAAGGCTACCCTTACATTTGATAAGAATGCATATGCTGCCCTTACTATGCCATTTATATGTATTTCTGGAGACAAATCTGCCAGTATGTTTACTCCTAGATCTCTCTCATTTTCTGTCTCTTGAAGTCGTACTCCAGCCACCGAGTAGTCAAGTTTGGGCCTTCTTGCACTTGTACCCATTCTCGTTACCTTACATTTTGAAGTATTGAATTTCATTAGCCACTTTTCTGACCACTCATGCAGATTATTTAGATCCTCCTGAAGTTCTCTACCATTGTTCTCGTTTTTTACTTTCTTCACAATCCTTGCATCATCTGCAAACATATTCATGAATGAATTTACAGACTCTGGTAGGTCATTTACATATACAAGGAACAAAAGTGGCCCTAAAACTGAACCCTGTGGAACTCCACTACTAACTCTTCTCCATTCAGACACTGAGTGTCTTACTCTAACCCTCTGTTCCCTTCCTTCTAAGTAAGTTTTTATCCATACCAAAACATTTCCACCTATTCTAGCCATTGATTGCAGCTTCCTAATAAGTCTCCCATGTGGAAGTGTCAAACGCTTTCTGGAAGTCTAGGAATATGCAATCTGCCCAGCCCTCTCTTTCCTGTAAGATTTGGCTTACCTCATCATAAAATTCTAATAAGTTTGTTACTGTTGATCTACCTTCTCTGAAGCCATGTTGCCTCACTGACAAAAAGTTGAAGGATTCCAAGTGAAGAGAGATATGTTTCCTTAGTAGTTTCTCCATAACTTTGCAAACTATGCTGGTCAAGGAAACTGGTCTATAGTTCAGAGCCGTATCCCTCCTTCCCTTTTTGAAGATAGGTATCACATTTGCTTGTTTCCAGCATCTTGAAATCTCCCCCGACTCCAGTGACTCCTTAAAAATGATACTTAGTGCCACTGATATTGTGTTTGCGCATTTTTTAAGCAAGAGAAGGTGTGGCATTATTGCTGATTGAATGGATGGTAAATAAGGTAGTGGAATGGAAAGAAGTGTCATCTAGGCTGATGTGGGTTAGGGCTAGGATAGGTAGGGAATGTTGGGCTTTTGTTAGTGCATATGGGCCAGGATGTGAGAGAAGTGAGGAAGAGCGGGATGAATTCTGGAATGAGTTAACTAGGCTTGTGGATGGTCTGAGTAGAAGGAACTATGTAGTTGTGTTGGGTGACTTGAATGCCAGAGTGGGTGATGAAGAGGTAGAAGGTGTTGTAGGAAAGTATGGGGTACCAGGTGGGAATGAGAGTGGCGAGAGACTGTTAGATATGTGTGTGGAGCAAGGGTTGGTGATAGGTAATAGTTTTTTCAAGAAAAAGTTAATAAATAAGTATACATGGATGAGAGTGGCAAATGGAAGAGTGAAAGAAAGAGCATTGATGGATTATGTGTTGGTAGCAAAGACCATGATTGGTAGAGTGAAAGAATTGCATGCATTTAGGGGTGTGGCTGCTGGGATGTCTGATCATTTTTTGGTTGAAGCAAAAGTGGTAGTAGCAAAAGAGTGGGGAAATAGTGTGGGGGGATGTAGAAGGGAAATAGTGAAGGTGGAAGCGTTGAAAAAGCCAGAGAAGAGACAGGAATATCAGGATAGGTTGAAAGTGGCATATGACAGGGTGAAAGAAAGAGAAGTTGGGGAGTTAGAGGAGGAATGGGGGTTGATGAAAGAATGTTTTGTGGGACATGCAAGTGATGTGTGTGGAAAGAGGTTTGTTGGAGGTGGCATGAGGAGGGGGAGCGAGTGGTGGAATGAAGGGGTGAAAATGAAGGTGGAAGAGAAAAAGAGGGCTTTTGAGGAATGGCTGCAATGTAAAAGTAGGGAGAAGTATGAAAGATATAGGGAGAAAAATGTGGAAACCAAGTGGAAGGTAGAGGAAGAGAAAAGGTTGGCAAATGTTAGGGGGAGACAGGATTTTAGTTGGTCATATAAGGAGAATAAAAAGAAGTTTTGGAAAGAAGTGAAGAGAATAAGGAAGGGTGGATCGAGGATGGAAGAGACAGTGAAAGATGTGAATGGACAGATGTTAAGAGGGAACTATGCGAGGAAAAGATGGGCATTGTATGATGCAAAGGAGCAAAAAAAGCACCTGGAATGGAAGGTGTGAGAGCAGAGAAGTTGAAAAAAAGGAGGTGTGACTGCATTGGAATGGTTAGTGAGAGTGTTTAATACATGCTTTATGTTGTCAATGGTGCCAGTGGAATGGGTGATTGCTTGTATAGTGCCCCTATACAAAGGTAAGGGAGATATGTATGAATGCAGTAATTTTAGGGGTATAAGTTTGTTGAGTGTGGTAGGAAAAGTGTATGGTAGGATACTGGTTAACAGGATTAGGGATAAGACAGAAAATGTGATTGCGGAATTGCAGAGTGGTTTTAGGAGAGGTAGAGGTGATGTCCCTCTCATAGTCTCTCTCTGTCTCTCCTCTTTTGCTTAGGTAATCATTTCTTGCTCTTTTATAGGTTTGCCAGGCATTTATGTTTTTTCTCCTCCTATACCTTTTCCAGCATTTGCCTCTCCACTCCTTAGCTCTTTTACACTCATTATCACACCGTTTCTCTCTGGCATGAATTACACCTACTTTGGTGACAGGTATGCAGCAATCTACTATCTTCCCATACTTCTCACAAAAGATGTCATACATTTCTTGTACATATGTTTTGTAAAATAAGGTTCTCCAGTCAATAACTGCAAAAAGCTCATTCATTTTGATGAAATCTCCTTTCAGGTAGTTCCTCCTCATGTCCTCAGTGCCTTTACTCTCAGGCAGAATATCTTCATCAACAACACACAGTGGTCACTCTTTCCAATTGGTGGTTCATACTCAATTTTTTCAATATAAAACACGTTATCTGTGAATACTAGATCAAGTAGTGATGGCTCATCCCCACCCCTAGCCCTCGTTGGTTCCATTACATGTTGGTGTAGGAAATTCCCTTGTACACAATCTAGGAATCTTGCCCCGAATGAGTCCTCACCACTGTGTGGGTCAAGATTTATCCAATCTATCTCTTTATGATTAAAATCTCCCATAATCAAAATCCTACATTTTCTCTCCCGTGCCATGTTAACAACTGAGCTTATGACTTTAGTAGTACCTATATGACTTTCCTCATAAACGTCTAGCCTATTTTGGTTCCTTGGTGGGTTATATACAACAGTTATTATTATGCTCTCTGACCCAATATTTATGCGAGCAACAAGAAAGTCCTTGAACTCTCTTTTTATTGCCAAGTTTATTTCTTCAACTTGAATCCTATCACTTATGAGCAGTGCTATCCCTCCACCAGTCCTATCAGATCTTTCAACCCTTAATATTCTGAAGCCCTTAGGAAACCTGTGACACTGTTTATGTCCTTACTCAACTTAGTCTCTGTAATTGCTACTATATCTGCCTTACTGTTGTGAATCCTATCTTTTAATTCTACTGCCTTACCAGCTATTTCATTAGCATTTGTATATAACAATCTTAATGAGGCCCCATCCCCTGATCTTCTGTTATTATCTTGTTTATCTCCCCTTTGTCTGGAAGAACTCTGAAATGAAAATTTTTCTTGTCTTCTTCATTTCTTTCCTCATTTAACCTTCTTGCCTCTCGCAACAAGTTTTCGATCTTTCCCATCTCTTCCTGTGTTCTCTGTTGTCTAATGAACACCTCTTTGAATTCTTGATGGTCTTTAAGACTTTTTTCTCATCAGTATTTCTATACATGTTTCCCCTCTCCCAAGGGTTACTTTTGTTTGTCTCTGCTTTCCTTCCCTCGAATATTTGCCTAGTTGGTGAATGTTTACAATATCCTCAGGACCACAAACTACTCCAAGCTTTCTTATCAGGTCTACAACCCTAGCTTTATTTTCTTCAAGTCTCCCCTGCCATGTTGGCTCCTGGGATTCGCTTATGCCTGAGATTACCACTGTCTTCTCTTTATCAAGTGCCTGTTTAAGCAGTGGATTTGCCCTTTCCATCACAACGTCTTTCATTTTTTTCGATTACTGTCTCTTTATAGTCAACTGTTTGTATGTTTTCCAGTGCCACCACCTTTACTGCTTCTTTTACTGCCACATTCCCCTTTAGTGAATCAGCAAAGGAAGTTTTCATGGTATCATGTTCCATATTCAGCTCCTGAAACTCTTTTCTAAACTGTTCAATGTTTTCCCTAATCTGGACATTCCAAGCTGCAATCTCGTCTCTCTCAGAAGAGAGCAATGAACTAACTTCTAATTCATTTAGGTTGTCATTCAGCAATTTGTTGTTATCTTCTTGTTTAGAAATTCTGGTTTCTAGTTCACTCTTTTCCCCTTCCAGCTTCTTTATTCGTTTTTATAGTTCTTTTTTCTCCTGCCTTTGTGCTTTATTTGCTTTCTCCAAACATCTTATTTCCTCTCTGAGTGTTTCATTCTCTTTCATTTCTCTATCCATATTCCAAATTTTATCATCAAGGCTTATAACCATTGTCTCTTAATCCTTGATTTTCTGTTTTAGTCTCCTAATAGCTACCCGTCCTCCTGCTTCTACATCCCATGAAGATCCTCTATCATCCCTCCCTGACCCATGGGTGGGGGGGGGTTGGGACAGAGATGGCCTCATTTTTATGTTTTCCCTTTCACAGAATATAGAAAGAAGAGAAAGAGAAAAAAAAAAGAGAGAAAAACTTTTATTTAAGCTTCACACAGAATTTTTATATCTTCATATAGGTGCTATTTAGTAACTCAATTTATCTCTTTTCTAGTAACACACATCCTAACTTAAAAGTTTGACTTTGGTAATTTGAGGAAAAAAAAAAAGAGGAAAAATGCAAACAAAATCAAAAGTCTACTTGAAGGAAAATTCAAATTTGTATCTGAGGAGACACCCATCTGTTTCTGTTATATATTTTTCTTGACTGATAAACTCACTTGCTAACCAAGTATGTTATTACAGGATCGGACTTTACATTTAACTATATATATATATATATATATATATATATATATATATATATATATATATATATATATATATATATATATATATATATATATATATATATATATATATATATATATATATATATATATATATATATATATATATATATATATATATATATATATATATATATATATATATATATATATATATATATATATACAAAATAAAAAATAATAAAAGAGAATGCTAAAAAAAAACAGAAAATCAATAAAGAAAAATGACAGCTGTGCTACTTGGCAACTTAATTCAGTACTATTGACTGGTGTATATTTGGTATTTATTTAATTATTCAATATTTCGTGTATCAGACTAAATATCAAATTGATATAAATGGAAAGGATACTGAATTCAACAATATATGGAACCACAGAACCAAGTGAACGGCTGTAGGAGCTTTCCCCAATTTACACAAAAAATTAGGTAATGTGATGTGTTGGCTTCACCACTGGCAACTCTTCTAAACTTCATTCAAGGCAGAACAGGACGGTTTCTTCTCATTCCCCTCACGAAAATGTTATATGTGATTACCTAATTGTGTTTACGGGAAAGAGCCCAAAGCTCGTATCTTCCCGTCTCCTGATCGGTTCCATTTTAGACTTAGTGATACTTATCATACCTGTCCTTAAAACTATGGATTGAGATAGCATTAACTACCTCCTCGCTTAGCCAATTCCAATTACCAACTACTCTTACACTGAAAAAGTATTTCCTTACATCCTGCAAAGAAGTTTTCTTACGAAGCTTCAAACTATGACCTCTAGTTCTAGAGCCAGCCATATCAAAATATCGATCCCTATCCACTCTGTCATAACCATGAAGGAATTTAAAGACTGTCACCATATCCCCCCTCAATCTTCTAGCTTCGAGTGATGGTAAGTCTAATTCCCTCAGCCTTTCATCATAACTGAGATTGCGTATTTCTGGCACCAGTTTCGTGGCATGTCTTTGAACTTTTTCAAGCTTAGCTATGTGCTTTTTCAAGTGTGGATTCCAAAAGGGGGCTGCATATTCGAGTTTTGGCCTCACATAGGTTACATAAATATTTCTGAACATTTCCTTGTCCATGTGCCTGAAGGCTACCCTTACATTTGATAAGAAGGCATATGCTGCCCTTACTATGCCATTTATATGTATTTCTGGAGACAAATCTGCCAGTATGTTTACTCCTAGATCTCTCTCATTTTCTGTCTCTTGAAGTTGTACTCCAGCCACCGAGTAGTCAAGTTTGGGCCTTCTTGCACTTGTACCCATTCTCATTACCTTACATTTTGAAGTATTGAATTTCATTAGCCACTTTTCTGACCACTCTTGCAGATTATTTAGATCCTCCTGAAGTTCTCTACCATTGTTCTCGTTTTTTACTTTCTTCACAATCTTTGCATCATCTGCAAACATATTCATGAATGAATTTACAGACTCTGGTAGGTCATTTACATATACAAGGAACAAAAGTGGCCCTAAAACTGAACCCTGTGGAACTCCACTACTAACTCTTCTCCATTCAGACACTGAGTGTCTTACTCTAACCCTCTGTTCCCTTCCTTCTAAGTAAGTTTTTATCCATGCAAAAACATTTCCACCTATTCTAGCCATTGCTTGCAGCTTCCTAATAAGTCTCCCATGTGGAACAGTGTCAAACGCTTTCTGGAAGTCTAGGAATATGCAATTTGCCCAGCCCTCTCTTTCCTGTAAGATTTGGCTTACCTCATCATAAAATTCTAATAAGTTTGTTACTGTTGATCTACCTTCTCTGAAGCCATGTTGCCTCACTGACAAAGAGTTGAAGGATTCCAAGTGAAGAGAGATATGTTTCTTTAGTAGTTTCTCCATAACTTTGCAAACTATGCTGGTCAAGGAAACTGGTCTATAGTTCAGAGCCGTATCCCTCCTTCCCTTTTTGAAGATAGGTATCACATTTGCTTGTTTCCAGCGTCTTGGAATCTCCTCTGACTCCAGTGACTTTTTAAATATGATACTTAGTGTCAATGATATTGAGTTTGCGCATTTTTTAAGTACATGAAGGGATATGTCATCAGGACCTATAGCTTTATGAACATCTAAATCCATGAGCGCTTTGCATACCTCTGTGGCTGTAAGTTTGATGTTCTCTAATACCGGCCCTTGGGTTTCTATCTCTGCAATTTGAGGGGGTGGGGTATTTTCTACTGTAAATACTGACTGAAACGCCTTGTTCAATTCTTTGCAGAGCTCTTAATCCGTCTCAGTGATGCTTCCATTCGCTCTCTTTAGCCTTAAAACCTGTTCTTTTACCTTCAGTTTTCCTCTGATAAAGCTGTGGAAAAGCTTGGGATTTCCTTTAGCCTTCCTGGTGATGTCCCTCTCATAATCTCTCTCTGCCTCTCTCCTTTTACTTAGGTAGTCATTTCTTGCTCTTTTGTAGGTTTGCCAGGCATTTATGTTTTTCCTCCTCCTATACCTTTTCCAGCATTTGTCTCTCCACTCCTTAGCTCGTTTACACTCATTATCGAGACATTTCTCTCTGGCATGAATTACACCTACTTTGGTGACAGGTATGCAGCAGTCTACTATCTTCCCATATTTCTCACAAAAGATGTCACACATTTCTTGTACAGATTTGTTGTAAAATAAGGTTCTCCAGTCAATAACTGCAAAAATCTCATTCATTTTGATGTAATCTCCTTTCGGATAGTTCCTCCTCATGTCCTCAGTGCCTCTACACTCAGGCAGAATATCTTTAATGATATACTCCATCAACAACACACAGTGGTCACTCTTTCCAATTGGTGGTTCATACTCAATTTTTTCAATATCCAACACATTATCTGTGAATACTAGATCAAGTAGTGATGGCTCATCCCCACCCCTGGCTCTAGTTGGTTCCATTACTTGTTGGTGTAGGAAATTCCCTTGTACGCAATCTAGGAATCTTGCCCCAAATGAGTCCTCACCACTGTGTGGGTCAAGATTTATCCAATCTATCTCTTTATGATTAAAGTCTTCCATAATCAAAATCCTACATTTTTTTCCCCGTGCCATGATAACAACTGAGTTTATGACTTCAATAGTACCTACATGACTTACCTCATAAACTTCAAGCCTATTTTGGTTCCTTGGTGGGTTATATACAACAGTTATTATAATGCTCTCTGACCCAGTATTTATGCAAGCAACAAGAAATTCCTTGAACTCACTTTCTATAGCCAAGTTTATTTCTTCAACTTGAATCCTTTCACTTAAGAGCAGTGCTATCCCTCCACCAGTCCTCTTAGATCTTTCAACCCTTAGTATTCTGAAGCCCTTAGGAAAAACTGTGACACTGTTTATGTCCTCACTCAACTTAGTCTCTGTAATTGCTACTATATCTGCCTTACTGTTGTGAATCCTATCTTTTAATTCTACTGCCTTACCAGCTAATCCATCAGCATTTGTGTATAACAATCTTAATGAGGCCCCATCCCCTGATCTTCAGTCATTATCTTCTTTATCTCCCCTTTGTCTGGGAGAACTCTGAAATGAAAATTTTTCTTCTCTTCTTAATTTCTTTCCTCATTTTACCTTCTTGCCTCTTGCAACAAGTTTTTGATCTTTCCCATCTCTTCCTGTATTCTGTATCGTCTAATGAACACTTCTTTGAATTCTTGAAGGTCTTTTAGACTTTTTTTTCTCAATAATATTTCCCTACATGTTTCCCCTCTCTCAAAGGTTACTTTTGTTAGTCTCGGCTTTCCTTTCCTCGAATATTTACCTAGTTGGTGTATGTTTACAATATCCTCAGGACCACAAACTACTCCAAGCTTTCTTATCAGGTCTACAACCCTAGCTTTATTTTCTTCAAGTCTCCCCTGCCATGTTGGTTCCATGTATGTATGTATATATGTATGTGATTACCTAATTGTGATTACCTAATTGTGTTTACGGGAAAGAGCCCAAAGCTCGTATCTTCCCGTCTCCTGATCGGTTCCATTTTTAGACTTAGTGATACTTATCGTACCTGTCCTTAAAACTATGGATTGAGATAGCATTAACTACCTCCTCGCTTAGCGAATTCCAATTATCAACTACTCTTACACTGAAAAAGTATTTCCTTACATCCTGCAAACAAGTTTTCTTACGAAGCTTCAAACTATGACCTCTAGTTCTAGAGCCAGCCATATCGAAATATCGATCCCTATCCACTCTATCATAACCATGAAGGAATTTAAAGACTGTCACCATATCCCCCCTTACTCTTCTAGCTTCGATTGATGGCAAGTCTAATTCCCTCAGCCTCTCATCATAACCGAGATTGCGTATTTCTGGCACCAGTTTCGTGGCATGTCTTTGAACTTTTTCAAGCTTAGCTATGTGCTTTTTCAAGTGCGGATTCCAAAAGGGGGCTGCATATTCGAGTTTTGGCCTCACATAGGTTACATAAATATTTCTGAACATTTCCTTGTCCATGTGCCTGAAGGCTACCCTTACATTTGATAAGAATGCATATGCTGCCCTTACTACGCCATTTATATGTATTTCTGGAGACAAATCTGCCAGTATGTTTACTCCTAGATCTCTCTCATTTTCTGTCTCTTGAAGTTGTACTCCAGCCACCGAGTAGTCAAGTTTGGGCCTTCTTGCACTTGTACCCATTCTCATTACCTTACATTTTGAGGTATTGAATTTCATTAGCCACTTTTCTGACCACTCATGCAGATTATTTAGATCCTCCTGAAGTTCTCTACCATTGTTCTCGTTTTTTACTTTCTTCACAATCTTTGCATCATCTGCAAACATATTCATGAACGAATTTACAGACTCTGGTAGGTCATTTACATATACAAGGAACAAAAGTGGCCCTAAAACTGAACCCTGTGGAACTCCACTACTAACTCTTCTCCATTCAGACACTGAGTGTCTTACTCTAACCCTCTGTTCCCTTCCTTCTAAGTAAGTTTTTATCCATTCCAAGACATTTCCACCTATTCTAGCCATTGATTGCAGCTTCCTAATAAGTCTCCCATGTGGAACAGTGTCAAACGCTTTCTGGAAGTCTAGGAATATGCAATCTGCCCAGCCCTCTCTTTCCTGTAAGATTTGGCTTACCTCATCATAAAATTCTAATAAGTTTGTTACTGTTGATCTTCCTTCTCTGAAGCCATGTTGCCTCACTGACAAAAAGTTGAAGGATTCCAAGTGAAGAGAGATATGTTTCCTTAGTAGTTTCTCCATAACTTTGCAAACTATGCTGGTCAAGGAAACTGGTCTATAGTTCAGAGCCGTATCCCTCCTTCCCTTTTTGAAGATAGGTATCATATTTGCTTGTTTCCAGCATCTTGGAATCTCCCCCGACTCCAGTGACTCCTTAAATATGATACTTAGTGCCACTGATATTGTGTTTGCGCATTTTTTAAGCACATGAGGGGATATGTCATCAGGACCTGTAGCTTTATGAACATCTAAATCCATCAGCGCTTTGCATACCTCTGTGGCTGTAAGGTTGATGTTCTCTAATACTGGCCCTTGAGCTTCTATCACTGCAATCTGAGGGGGTGGGGTATTTTCTACTGTAAATACTGACTGAAACTCCTTGTTCAATTCTTTGCAGATCTCTTCGTCCATCTCAGTGATGCTTCCATCCGCTCTCTTTAGCCTTAAAACCTGTTCTTTTACCTTCAGTTTTCCTCTGATAAAGCTGTGGAAAAGCTTGGGATTTTCTTTAGCCTTCCTGATGATGTCCCTCTCATAATCTCTCTCTGCCTCTCTCCTTTTACTTAGGTAGTCATTTCTTGCTCTTTTGTAGGTTTGCCAGGCATTTATGTTTTTTCTCCTCCTATACCTTTTCCAGCATTTGTCTCTCCACTCCTTAGCTCTTTTACACCCATTATCGAATCATTTCTCTCTGGCATGAATTACACCTACTTTGGTGACAGGTATGCAGCAATCTACTATCTTCCCATATTTCTCACAAAAGATGTCATACATTTCTTGTACAGATTTGTTGTAAAATAAGGTTCTCCAGTCAATAACTGCAAAAAGCTCATTCATTTTGATGTAATCTCCTTTCGGATAGTTCCTCCTCATGTCCTCAGTGCCTCTACTCTCAGGAAGAATGTCTTCAATGATATACTCCACCAACAACACACAGTGGTCACTCTTTCCAATTGGTGGTTCATACTCAATATTTTCAATATCCAACACATTATCTGTGAACACTAGATCAAGTAGTGATGGCTCATCCCCACCCCTGGCTCTTGTTGGTTCCATTACATGTTGGTGTAGGAAATTCCCTTGTACGCTATCTAGGAATCTTGCCTCAAATGAGTCCTCACCACTGTGTGGGTCAAGATTTATCCAATCTATCTCTTTATGATTAAAGTCTCCCATAATCAAAATCCTACATTTTTTCTCCCGTGCCATGTTAACAACTGAGTTCATGACTTCAATCGTACCTATATGACTTTCCTCATAAATTTCAAGCCTATTTTGGTTCCTTGGTGGGTTGTATACAACAGTTATTAAAATGCTCTCTGACCCAGTATTTATGCAAGCAACAAGAAATTCCCTGAACTCACTTTCTATAGCCAAGTTTATTTCTTCAACTTGAATCCTCTCACTTATGAGCAGTGCTATCCCTCCACCAGTCCTCTCAGATCTTTCGACGCTTAGTATTCTGAAGCCCTTAGGAAAAACTGTGACACTGTTTATGTCCTCACTCAACTTAGTCTCTGTAATTGCTACTATATCTGCCTTACTGTTGTGAATCCTATCTTTTAATTCTACTGCCTTACCAGCTAATCCATCAGCATTTGTGTATAACAATCTTAATGAGGCCCCATCCCCTGATCTTCTGTCATTATCTTCTTTATCTCCCCTTTGTCTGGAAGTATTCTGTAACGAAAATTTTTCTTCTCTTCTTCATTTCTTTCATCATTTAACCTTCTTGCCTCTTGCAACAAGTTTTTGATCTTTCCCATCTCTTCCTGTGTTCTGTATTGTCTAATGAACACTTCTTTGCATTCTTGAAGGTCTTTTAGACTTTTTTTCTCAACAATATTTCCCTACATGTCTCCCCTCTCTCAAAGGTTACTTTTGTTGGTCTCGGCTTTCCTTCCCTCGAATATTTACCTAGTTGGTGTATGTTTACAATATCCTCAGGACCACATACTACTCCAAGCTTTCTTATCAGGTCTACAACATTAGCTTTATTTTCTTCAAGTCTCCCCTGCCATGTTGGCTCCTGGGATTCACTTATGCCTGAAATTACCACTGTCTTCTCCTTATCAAGTGCCTGTCTGATGAGTGGGTTTGCCCTTTCCATCACAACGTCTTTCATTTTTTCGATTACTGTCTCTTTATAGTCAACTGTTTGTATGTTTTCCAGTGCCACCACCTTTACAGCCTCTTTTACTGCCACATTCCCCTTTAGTGCATCAGCAAAGGACGTTTTCATGGCATCATTTTCCATATTCAGCTCCTGGAACTCTTTTCTGAACTGTTCAATGTTTTCCTTAATCTGAACATTCCAAGCAGTAATCTTGTCTCTCTCAGAAGAGAGCAGTGAACTAACATCTAATTCCTTTAGGTTGTCATTCAGCTGTTTGTTTTTATCTTCTTGTTTAGAAATTCTAGATTCTAGTTGACTCTTTTCCCCTTCCAGCTTCTTTATTCTTTTTTCTAGTTCCTTTCTCCCCTGCCCTTGTGCTTTATTTGCTTCCTCCAAAGATCTTATTTCCTCTCTGAGTGTTTCATTCTCTTTCATTTCTCCATCCATATTCCGAATTTTATCATCAAGGCTTATAACCATTTCCTCTAACTTCTTGATTCTCTGTTTGAGTCCCCTGATGACTACCCCTTCTCCCGACCCATGGGTGGGAGAGGTTTGGGACAGAGATGGCTTCATTTTTATGTTCTCCCTCTCACAGAATATAGAAAGAAGACGAGAAAGAGGAAAAAAAAAGAAAAGAGAAAAACTTCTAATTTAGCTTCACACAGAATTTTTATGTCTTGTGATTACCTAATTATGCTTACGGGAAAGAGCCCAAAGCTCGTGTCTTCCCGTCTCCTGATCGGTTCCATTTTGTACATAGTGATACTTATCATCCCATTCCGTAAAACTATGGATTGAGATAGCATTAACTACCTCCTCGCTTAGCCAATTCAAATTATCAACTACTCTTACGCTGAGAAAGTATTTCCTTACATCCTGCAAAGAAGTTTTCTTACGAAGCTTCAAACTATGACCTCTAGTTCTAGCGCCAGCCATATCAAAATATCAATCCCTATCCACTCTATCATAACCATGAAGGAATTTAAAGACTTTTACCATATCCCCTCATTTTTCGAGCTTCAAGTGATGGTAAGTCTAATTCCCTCAGCCTCTCGTCATAACTGAGATTACGTATTTATGGCACCAGTTTTGTGGCATGTCTTTGAACTTTTTCAACCTTAGCTACGTGCTTTTTCAAGTGCGGATTCCAAAAGGGGGCTGCATATTCAACTTTTGGCCTCACATAGGTTACATAAATATTTCTGAACATTTCCTTGTCCATGTGCCTGAAGGCTACCCTTACATTTGATAAGAAAGCATAGGCTGCCCTTACTATGTCATTTATATGCATTTCTGGAGAATTATCTGCCAGTATGTTTACTCCTAGATCTCTCTCATTCTCTGTCTCTTGAAGTTGTACTGCCACTGAGTAGTCAAGCTTAGCCTTCTTGCACTTGTACCCATTAACATTACCTTACATTTTGAAGTATTGAATTTCATTAGCCACTTTCCTGACCACTCATGCAGACTATTTAGATCTTCCTGCATGTGATTACCTAATTATGTTTACGGGAATGAGCCCACAGCTCGTATCTTCCCGTCTCCTGATCGGTTCCATTTTAGACTTAGTGATACTTATCATACCTGTCCTTAAAACTATGGATTGAGATAGCATTAACTACCTCCTCGGTTAGCGAATTCCAATTATCAACTACTCTTACACTGAAAAAGTATTTCCTTACATCCTGTTAAGAAGTTTTCTTACGAAGCTTCAAACTATGACCTCTATCTTCTAGCTTCGAGTGATGGTAAGTCTAATTCCCTCAGCCTCTCATCATAACTGAGATTGCGTATTTCTGGCACCAGTTTCGTGGCATGTCTTTGAACTTTTTCAAGCTTATCAATGTACTTTTTCAAGTGCGGATTCCAAAAGGGGGCTGCATATTCGAGTTTTGGCCTCACATAGGTTACATAAATATTTTTGAATATTTCCTTGTCCATGTGCCTGAAGGCTACCCTTATATTTCATAAGAAGGCGTATGCTGCCCTTACTATGCCATTTATATGCATTTCTGGAGACAAATCTGCCAGTATGTTTACTCCTAGATCTCTCTCATTCTCTGTCTCTTGAAGTTGTACTCCAGCCACCGAGTAGTCAAGCTTGGGCCTTCTTGCACTTGTACCCATTCTCATTACCTTACATTTTGAAGTATTGAATTTCATCAGCCACTTTTCTGACCACTCATGCAGACTATTTGGATCTTCCCGAAGTTCTCTACCATTGTTCTCATTTCCTACTTTCTTCACAATCTTTGCATCATCTGCAAACATATTCATGAATGAATTTTTTGTTTTTTAAGAGAGTGACACCGTGACAGGCAAAAACTGCCCTCATCAATATAGGCCCGGCCACGAGAAAATACCAAGACAAGGGAAAAGAAAAAGGCAGAGATGAGGTAATGTTGCACAAAGTAAAACGACAGACAGAAAAAAACAGTCAAAGTAAAGAGGACCCAGAAATATGGAGGACTAGGCTCTGAGATGACGATAGATCTGCTTTTTGAAGGAAGAAAGGTCATAAGAATTAGGAAAGACAGAAGGAGGAAGAGAGTTCCAGAGTCTGGAGGTAGAAGGGAAGAAGCAGTTGCTGCACCGACCAATATGCGAGCTACAAATCTTCACACAGTACCTGTGAGATGAGGCCACTTGGCGAGTGTTACGCGGCCTCGGCAGTGGAGGAGGGATGCAATTTGCCAATTCATTAGAGCAGCGATGGAAGTAGTAGCGATAGAAAAGTGAAAGGGAAGATACCTTACAGCGAAGAGAGAAAGAATCCAGGTTAGAAGTAAGAGAAGGATCATTAATGAGTCTTACTGCCTTAGATTCAATCCTATCAAGAAGATAAGTATAGGAAGAAGCACCCCAGATGTGAGAGCAGTATTCTAAGCTGTGGCAGATAAGACCTTTGTAAATTTTAAGTAACTGCAATGAGGAAAAGCAATGACAAAAACGAAACAAGACCACCAATTTCTTAAATGAAGATTTAGAAATTTGGATTATGTGATTCCTCCAAGACAAGTTAGAGGCTATATGGATTCCTAATATGTTGATAGAGTTAAGAGGGTAAATTTCATTAATTTCGAAGACAATAGGGTTATCAGGAGGAGAAGAAGATAAAGAGATAGCCAGAAACTGTCTTGGAGGCATTGAATTTAACTAAATTTTGAGTGCCCCATTCAGATACTCTCTGCAAATCGGAGTTAAGAGTAGAAGAAAGAGGATACGAGATTGATTATGAGTAACAGATGAAGGTTGTGAAGAAAAGGCAGAGGAAAAGTGAAGGGTAGAATCATCAGCAAAGGTATGAAGAAGAGAGGAAGATGGGGATTGTAGAAGATCATTGATGAAGAGAAGGAAGAGAGTAGGTGAAAGAACAGATCCCTGTGGAACACCACTGGTAACAGAGAAAGGACTAGATGTCGCACCATCAACAACTACAGATATAGAACGGTCAGTAAAAAAACTGGAAATCAGAGAACTGAAAGAAGGGGTAAAGCCATATGCAGGGAGTTTGGCCAACAGAGCCTTGTGCCAGACTCTGTCAAAAGCCCTAGAGATATCAAGGGCAATGACAAATGATTCCCCATAGTTCCTCAGAGAAGATGACCATACATGAATAAGATAGGACAGGAGATCACCAGTGGCTCTTGCCTTGCAGAAGCCATACTGGTGATCGGAGATAAGTGAATTGGAATCAAGGCGTTTCAAGAAGTGAGCATTGAGCAAAGTCTCGAAAACTTTAGCAATAGAGGAGGTTAGGGCAATAGGTCGGTAGTTAGAAGGTTGAACTAGAGCATGCTTCCAAGATGAAGGATAGATACTGGTTGACAGAATGAGGTGAAAAAGATGGCAAAGCAAGGGAGCTAGTTCATCTGCAAACTCCTTAAGGAACCTTGCAGGGATACCATCGGGACCAAATGCCTTGTTCGTCTTTAGCGAGCGAAGAACCTCATGAACTTTGGGTGAAGAAAGGATAAGGGAGGGCATAGGGTTAGAGAGGGGAAAAGACTGAGGAACAGGTGAACTGGAATTGTTGATAGAAGAGTTGGCAGAAAAATGAGAGCCAAAGAAAGTAGCTTTGTCAGCGGGAGAGCAAGCTATAGAACCATCAGAACGATTGAGAGGGGGAAAGCTTGAGTTACAGAAGTTTTTAGAGAGGTTTTTGTCTAAGGACCAGAAGCATTTGTCAGTGGGAGAGGAGTTAAGGTCATCAACTTTCCTTATTATAAAGGAAGAGTTAAATCAGAAGAGTTAAATCAGAAGGAGAGGCAAGGTAAGATCGGTGATCCTGATTCCTAGTCTGGATAGCCATGGAGCAGGCACAGTCAAACCAAAGTTTAGGGGGAAAGAAAGTTTTTGTAGAAGAGGGGATGTACTCCTCCATTCCCGCTGTCATGATCTCGGCAACTTTTAGAGCTACCTGATCAGGGTTGCAGGGCCGAAAGCAGTAGTCATCCCATGGGAAGTCAAACAGAAAGTTACGCAAATTTTCACGTTCGGTACGCTCAAAGTGCCAAAGGCGGCGCTGAGTAGGAGGAATTGGTGGTGGGGGAGCGAAAATGGAAGAGACTGAGATCATAAAGTGATCAGATTTACCAAGAGGGGAAAGCACAGAATAAGAGTAGTTTGAAGGGTTAGAAGTATAAAATAGGTCAAGAGTGTTTGCATCACGTTTGTGACGATTAGGAACGCAAGTAGAATGTTTGATAATTTGCTCCAGATCATGAGTAATAGAAAAAGCAAGGGCCTCGCTTCCCCCCACATCAGTGTGAGAAGAATGAAGCCACTCACTGTGGTGTACGTTGAAGTCTCCAATGTAGAGAACTTCGGCATGTGGGTGAGAAGATAGCAAGGGCTCATGGCACGAGGATAGATATTTAAAGAAAGACACAAACTCGGTGGAGTTTGGAGAACAGTAGCAGAAGCAAAGGAAGATGGTGGTAGTTGAGAGATACATTTTTAGCCAGAGAACACTAAAGTCAGGAGATTCAAGGTCCATGAGCCTCACAGTAGGAGTGTTAGTGTTGCAGTAAGCACAGACCCCACCTTTGGAACGAAACGGGTAAACAGATTATAGTGAGAGATTTGAAATGGGTCAGTGGAAGCATGTATAGACAGCTGGGTTTCAGATAGAAGGAGGAGGTTAGGGAGGAAAGTGCCCAAGTGCTGTTTTACAGACTCTGGTAGGTCATTTACATATACAAAGAACAAAAATGGCCCTAAAACTGAACCCTGTGGAACTCCACTACTAACTCTTCTCCATTCAGACACTGAGTGTCTTACTCTAACCCTCTGTTCCCTTCCTTCTAAGTAAGTTTTTATCAATTCCAAGATATTTCTACCTATTCTAGCCATTGCTTGCAGCTTCCTAATAGGTCTCCCTTATGGAACAGTGTCAAACGCTTTCTGGAAGTCTAAAAATATGCAATCTGTCCAGCTCTCTCTTTCCTGTAAGATTCGGCTTACCTCATCATAAAATTCTAATAAGTTTGTTACTGTTGATCTGCCTTCTCTGAAGCCATGTTGCCTCACTGACAAAAAGTTGAAGGATTCCAAATGAAGAGAGATATATTTCCTTAGTAGTTTCTCCATAACTTTGCAAACTATGCTGGTCAAGGAAACTGGTCTATATTTCAGAGCCATATCCCTCCTTCCCTTTTTGAAGATAGGTATCACATTTGCTTGTTTCCAGCATCTTGGAATCTCCCCTGATCCCAGTGACTTTTTAAATATGATACTTATTGCCACTGATATTGAGTTTGTGCATTTTTTAAGTACATGAAGGGATATATCATCAGGACCTGTAGCTTTATGAACATCTAACTCGATCAGCGCTTTGTATACCTCTGTGGTTGTAAGGTTGATGTTCTTTAATACCGGCCTTTGAGCTTCTATCTCTGCAATTTGAGGGGATGGAGTATTTTCTACTGTAAATACTGACTGAAACTCCTTGTTCACTTCTTTGCAGATCTCTTCATCCGTCTCAGTGATGCTTCCATCCGCTCTCTGAAGGCTTAAAACCTGTTCTTTTACCTTCAGTTTTCCTCTGATAAAGCTGTGGAAAAGCTTGGGATTTTTTTTAGCCTTAATGGTGATGTATGCATCAAGTGTTCATTAGACGATACAGAACACAGGAAGAGATGGGAAAGATCAAAAACTTGTTGCAAGAGGCAAGAAGGTTAAATGATGAAAGAAATGAACAACAGAAGAAATATTTTCGTTTCAGAGTTCTTCCAGACAAAGGGGAGATAAAGAAGATAATAACAGAAGATCAGGGGATGGGGCCTCATTAAGATTGTTATACACAAATGCTGATGGATTAGCTGGTAAGGCAGTAGAATTAAAAGATAGGATTCACAACAGTAAGGCAGATATAGTAGAAATTACAGAGACTAAGTTGAGTGAGGACATAAACAGTGTCACAGTTTTTCCTAAGGGCTTCAGAATACTAAGGGTTGAAAGATCTAAGAGGACTGGTGGAGGGATAGCACTGCTCATAAGTGAAAGGATTCAAGTTGAAGAAATAAACTTGGCTATAGAAAGTGAGTTCAAGGAATTTCTTGTTGCTCGCATAAATACTGGGTCAGAGAGCATTATAATAACTGTTGTATACAACCCACCAAGGAACCAAAATAGGCTTGAAGTTTATGAGGAAAGTCATATAGGTACTATTGAAGTCATAAACTCAGTTGTTAACATGGCACGGGAGAAAAAATGTAGGATTTTGATTATGGGAGACTTTAATCATAAAGAGATAGATTGGATAAATCTTGACTCACACAGTGGTGAGGACTCATTCGGGGCAAGATTCCTAGATTGCGTACAAGGGAATTTCCTACACCAACATGTAATGGAACCAACAAGGGCCAGGGGTGGGGATGAGCCATCACTACTTGATCTAGTGTTCACAGATAATGTGTTGGATATTGAAAAAATTGAGTATGAACCACCAATTGGAAAGAGTGACCACTGTGTGTTGTTGATGGAGTATATCATTGAAGATATTCTTCCTGAGAATAGAGGCACTGAGGACATGAGGAGGAACTATCCGAAAGGAGATTACATCAAAATGAATGAGCTTTTTGCAGTTATTGACTGGAGAACCTTATTTTACAACAAATCTGTACAAGAAATGTATGACATCTTTTGTGAGAAATATGGAAAGATAGTAGATTGCTGCATACCTGTCACCAAAGTAGGTGTAATTCATGCCAGAGAGAAATGGTTCGATAATGGGTGTAAAAGAGCTAAGGAGTGGAGAGACAAATGCTGGAAAAGGTAAAGGAGGAGAAAAAACATAAATGCCTGGCAAACCTACAAAAGAGCAAGAAATGACTACCTAAGTAAAAGGAGAGAGGCAGAGAGAGACTATGAGAGGGACATCACCAGGAAGGCTAAAGAAAATCCCAAGCTTTTCCACAGCTTTATCAGAGGAAAACTGAAGGTAAAAGAACAGGTTTTAAGGCTAAAGGGAGCGGATGGAAGCATCACTGAGACGGATGAAGAGATCTGCAAAGAATTGAACAAGGAGTTTCAGTCAGTAATTACAGTAGAAAATACCCCACCCCCTCAGATTGCAGTGATAGAAGCTCAAGGGCCGGTATTAGAGAACATCAACCTTACAGCCACAGAGGTATGCAAAGTGCTGATGGATTTAGATGTTCATAAAACTACAGGTCCTGATGACATATCCCCTCATGTGCTTAAAAAATGCGCAAACACAATATCAGTGGCACTAAGTATCATATTTAAAAAGTCACTGGAGTCGGGGGAGATTCCAAGATGCTGGAAACAAGCAAATGTGATACCTATCTTCAAAGAGGGAAGGAGGGATACGGCTCTGAACTATAGACCAGTTTCCTTGACCAGCATAGTTTGCAAAGTTATGGAGAAACTACTAAGGAAACATATCTCTCTTCACTTGGAATCCTTCAACTTTTTGTCAGTGAGGCAACATGGCTTCAGAGAAGGTAGATCAACAGTAACAAACTTATTAGAATTTTATGATGAGGTAAGCCAAATCTTACAGGAAAGAGAGGGCTGGGCAAATTGCATATTCCTAGACTTTCAAAAAGCGTTTGACACTGTTCCACATGGGAGACTTATTAGGAAGCTGCAATCAATGGCTAGAATAGGTGGAAATGTTTTGGAATGAATAAAAACTTACTTAGAAGGAAGGGAACAGAGGGTTAGAGTAAGACACTCAGTGTCTGAATGGAGAAGAGTTAGTAGTGGAGTTCCACAGGGTTCAGTTTTAGGGCCACTTTTGTTCCTTGTATATGTAAATGACCTACCAGAGTCTGTAAATTCGTTCATGAATATGTTTGCAGATGATGCAAAGATTGTGAAGAAAGTAAAAAACGAGAACAATGGTAGAGAACTTCAGGAGGATCTAAATAATCTGCATGAGTGGTCAGAAAAGTGGCTAATGAAATTCAATACTTCAAAATGTAAGGTAGTGAGAATGGGTACAAGTGCAAGAAGGCCCAAGCTTGACTACTCGGTGGCTGGAGTACAACTTGAAGAGACAGAAAATGAGAGAGATCTAGGAGTAAACATACTGGCAGATTTGTCTCCAGAAATACATATAAATGGCATAGTAAGGGCAGCATATGCATTCTTATCAAATGTAAGGGTAGCCTTCAGGCACATGGACAAGGAAATGTTCAGAAATATTTATGTAACCTATGTGAGGCCAAAACTCGAATATGCAGCCCCCTTTTGGAATCCGCACTTGAAAAAGGACATAGCTAAGCTTGAAAAAGTTCAAAGACATGCCACGAAACTGGTGCCAGAAATACGCAATCTCAGTTATGATGAGAGGCTGAGGGAATTAGACTTACCATCACTCGAAGCTAGAAGAGTGAGGGGGGATATGGTGATAGTCTTTAAATTCCTTCATGGTTATGATAGAGTGGATAGGGATCGATATTTTGATATGGCTGGCTCTAGAACTAGAGGTCATAGTTTGAAGCTTCGTAAGAAAACTTCTTTGCAGGATGTAAGGAAATACTTTTTCAGTGTAAGAGTAGTTGATAATTGGAATTCGCTAAGCGAGGAGATAGTTAATGCTATCTCAATCCATAGTTTTAAGGACAGGTAAGATAAGTATCACTAAGTCTAAAATGGAACCAATCAGGAGACGGAAAGATACGAGCTTTGGGCTCTTTCCCGTAAACACAATTAGGTAATAACAATTAGGTAATCATATATATATATATATATATATATATATATATATATATATATATATATATATATATATATATATATATATATATATATATATATATATATATATATATATATATCCAAATAAGCACATTACATATGTGAAAACATGAATCATTTTTTTACCCCGACCGGGACTTGAACTCAGGACTTATAATTACTAGGTCAAGGCGCTACCAACTACACACCACAGAAGGTTAAAAAGAATCCAACCTTATAGCTTATATTTGCTATACTTAGGAATGAATACATTCTATCTGAATGCCACTATGTTCATATTACAGATTCCCAAACCTCACTCGTGGCTTCATTTTCGCATTTAATTCAATTGCCAATCTCATTCGGGCTATACAATTACCAAATAAGCACATTACATTTGTGAAAATATGAATCATTTTCTTTTTACCCCAACCGGGACTTGAACCTAGGACTTATAATTACTAAGTCAAGGCGCTACCAACTACACTCCACAGAAGGTTAAAAGGAATCTAACCTTATAGCTAATATCTGCTATACTTAGGAATGAACGCATTCTATCTGAATGCCACCATGTTCATAGTACAGATTCCCCAACCTCACTCGTGTCTTCATTTTTGCATTTAATTCAATTCCCAATGTTATTCGGGCAATACAATAACCAAATAAGCACATTACATATGTGAAAACATAAATAATTTTTTACCCCGACCGGGACTTGAACCGAGTGAGGTTGGGGAATCTGTAATATGAACATAGTGGCATTCAGATAGAATGCGTTCATTCCTAAGTATAGCAGATATAAGCTATAAGGTTAGATTCCTTTTAACCTTCTGTGGTGTGTAGTTGGTAGCGCCTTGACTTAGTAATTATATGTCCTAGGTTCAAGTCCCGGTCGGGGTAAAAAATTATTCATGTTTTCACATATGTAATGTGCTTATTTGGTTATTGTATAGCCCGAATGAGATTGGCAATTGAATTAAATGCGAAAATGAAGCCACAAGTGAGGTTGGGGAATCTGTAATATGAACATAGTGGCATTCAGATAGAATGCATTCATTCCTAAGTATAGCAAATATAAGCTATAAGGTTGGATTCCTTTTAACCTTCTGTGGTGTGTAGTTGGTAGCGCCTTGACTTAGTAATTATAAGTCCTAGGTTCAAGTCCCGGTCGGGGTAAAAAATTATTCATGTTTTCACATATGTAATGTGCTTATTTGGTTATTTTATAGCCCGAATGAGATTGGCAATTGAATTAAATGCAAAAATGAAGCCACAAATGAGTTTGGGGAATCTGTAATATGAACATAGTGGCATTCAGATAGAATGTGTTCATTCCTAAGTATAGCAGATATAAGCTATAAGGTTGGATTCCTTTTAACCTTCTGTGGTGTGTAGTTGGTAGCACCTTGACTTAGTAATTATAAGTCCTAGGTTCAAGTCCCGGTCGGGGTTAAAAAATTATTCATATATATATATATATATATATATATATATATATATATATATATATATATATATATATATATATATATATATATATATATATATATATATATACAGTATATATACAGTGATCCCTCGTTTATCGCGGAGGTTCGGTTCTGGGACCGGCCGTGATAGGTGAAAATCCGCGAAGTAGGATCACAATATATACATAAGTATTTTACATTTATTTTTACCTTAACTGTATAAAACATCCCTGCACTGTTAAAAAACCATCCTTTACTTTATTAATAACAGTGTGCAAGTGTAAATTTATATGAAAGTGATAGGTAAACTTACAGTGAATGAGGTGATAATGTCGTGACATACTCATATACATAGGTATTTTACATTTATTTTTACCTTTACTGTATAAACCCTCCCTGCACTGTTAAAAAACCACCCTTTACTTTATTAATAACAGCATGCAAGTTAAAATTTATATAAACCTGATAGGTAAACTTACCATGAATGAGGTGATGATGACGTGTATAGACTCCAGAATAAATAATTCCTCAGCCAATGACAGCTTTACAGCTGCTTTTTGCGAGAGAAGAACATGGGGGGAGTTGCTGTCGTTGTTTCTTCTTTTGTTGGAAGATGGTCTTGTAAGGAATCATGGCATCGTCAAGAAGATTGCATTAGGTCACCAAACAAACCACATTATCGTCATGTTCTTACAAGAGTTGTTGGACTGCTTTGACATGTTCATACATTGCTGCCAGACGTTCAAGTGTAAGGCCAGGTTCTTCAATTTCTTTGTGCGCTTCCTCTGGTCGTTCTTCTTCCTCTTCTTTGCTCGCTGATTTTGTCATTTTCTCCAAGTCTTCATTAGTCAAAGGCTGCTAGTGGCAGTCGGTCAGTTTATTCACGTCTTCGTGAGCCATATCTTCAAAGCCTTCTCCTCCTTAAAATGCAGGCAACCTCACAGCTTTCGCAACTGCCAAGTTATGGACTTCGTCAGGAGCAAATCCCTTGTAGTCGTAGATGACTTTGGGCCACAATTTCTTCCAACTGTCATTGATTGTGGCCGGCTTCATCTCTTTTCTTGCATTCTGAATATTTTGAAGGCATGTAGCAATCATGTAGTTATGCCAGTAAGTCTTCAGTGAGAATTCTTTGTCCGCATCCATGGATTCAACCAGGTTTGCCAGGGCATTTCGTGCGTAGAGGGCCTTGAACGCACTAATAATGCCTTGATATATAGGCTGAATCAGTGATGTTGTATTCGGTGGAAGGAACTCTACTTGAACACTGTCATATTCAAGATCAGTTGCGTGGCCACCAGCATTATCCATCAAAAGAAGGACTTTAAATTCTAGGCCCTTTTCTGCAAGATAAATTTTAACCTGAGGGATAAAGCATTTGTGAAACCAGTCCAATGTGAGGCTTTTCTTTATCCAGGCCTTTGGGCTATGCATCCAATACACTGGCAGCAGATTCTTATTCTTATTCTACAAAGCCCTAGGGTTCTGAGACTTCTAGATAAGCCCGGGCTTTAACATGAAGCCTGCAGCATTCCCACACATGAAAAGGGTAACGCAGTCTTTGTGAGCTTTAAATCATGGGGCTTTAGCTTCTTCCTTGAAGAGAAAAGTGCGAGACGGCATTCTCTTCCAAAATATCCCAGTCTCATCCATGTTAAACACTTGCTCAGGAGCATATTCGCCTTCAGCGATAATTTTCTTAAAGTCGTTGTTCACATAATCTTCAGCTGTATCTGTATCTACAGAGGCAGCTTCGCCATAAACCGAAACGCTCTTTAGGCAATAGAGTTTATGAAATTTTGTGATCCATCCCTTTCTTGCCACGAACGATTGTTTCCTCGGTGGAGAGTCGCTGGAGGGTCCTGGTTGTGGGTCGTTGATATCTTTTTCTCTCTCCTCTTCTTCATGGTCACCACTGTCGTCGTCAGGTTCATTTGCAGCAAATGCATCATACAGCTTCTTCACCTTTGTTTGCATGATATTGCTGTCTACGCTGATGTTCCTTTTTCTGCAATCAGCAATCCACAGGGCCAAAGCAGATTTCATCCGCACTATTATCTTATTGCCGGGTGTTACGACCCTCTTCGCTGGTTTACTAAATGAAATAGTCGCTGTTTTTCTGATATTTGCCCCGTCCTTTTTGATGTATCGAACAGTAAATTCGTTGAGCCCAAAATGACGGCCGACATCCACGAACATTCTTCCTTCCTTCAGCATATCCAACACTTTTACCTTATCTGCTATGGTCAACATATCTTCCCTTGCCACTTAGGCTTACTACCAAAAGCCTTAGAAGATAAAGAACGCTTGGGAGGCATTGCAGAGGTTGAAAAGCGTGAGTACAAAAAAATTACAAACACTACGTATTAAGAAGCACAATGCGAACAGCGCACATGTGAGTTAGACTGAACGGGTGAGGCAAGACAATGGAAGACACTGGGAGAATGAAGCTTCAATCAAAAAGCCAATCAGACCCCATGATGCAGAACATATGGAAAAACAAGTCTGTGATTCGTCGTCTCCAACCCTTTCAGCCAATAGCATCCCATGAACTATCTCACGTAGGTGCGAGCCTTTGCGTTTTCCAAGATGCCAATACAGTGTACGCTATCGTACAGTATTTTACATAGTGCAATACTGTGAGTTATATGTTTAAATTTATGTTTTTTACTATTTTTTTACTGTTTTATCATTATTAGGCTAGGAAATACTTTTTTTAATCAATAAAATAATGAAAATACTGGAAATTTGAATATGCACTAGCTCACATAGGTGCGATCCTTTT
>JAXCGZ010015814.1:25000-32500 GCA_037179515.1 Halocaridina rubra | reverse complement strand
ACCCACTCTACCTCTGTCATATGTCTATCTAATCTACATTTGAAGGTGTCTAAGGTATTGGCATTTACTATCCTACTAGGAAGCTTGTTCCATGCATCAGCTACTCTATTACCAAACCAATTTTTACCAATTTCCCTTCTGAACCTAAATTTATCAAGCTTAAATCCATTATTACGAGTTCTGGTTTGATCATGAATTTTTAAAACTTTATTAATATCTCCCTTGTTAATCCCTTTAAACCATTTATACACTTCAATCATATCCCCCCTAACTCTTCGCCTCTCTAGAGAATGTAGATTAAGTTTTTTTAATCTGTCCTCATATGGTAGATTTCTGATATTGTGTATCATCTTGGTCATTCTTCGTTGCACTCTCTCCAAGGATTCAATTTCCATTCTATAATAGGGTGACCAGAATTGCACAGCATAATCTAAATGGGGCCTAACTAATGCAAGATAGAGCTGCAAAATAACTTTTTCCGTCCTATTGCTGACGCTTCTTGAGATAAATCCTAAAATTCTGTTTGCTTTATTTCTGACTGCTGTGCATTGCTCTCTTGGCTTAAGACTACTACTCACAAGAACTCCCAAATCCCTTTCACACTGAGAACTCATGATTTCATGGTTATTTAGCTTATAACTAGTATTGTCTTTTATAGTACCCATTTTAACTACTTTACATTTTTCAACATTAAATTCCATTTGCCATTTGTCCGACCATTCAGATAATCTATTTAGATCTTCCTGTAAAGCATGAATGTCTTCTTTTCCATTTATAGTTCTACCTATTTTAGTGTCGTCTGCGAATTTACTTAGGTTACTACTGATATCCGAATCCAGATCATTTAGATATACGATGAATAATAGAGGACCCAGTACCGAGCCTTGTGGTACCCCGCTTGTAACCGAGAACCACTCTGATTTCTCTCCATTTATGCAAACCCTCTGTTTTCTGTCTTTTAACCATTGTTTGATCCATCTGAGCACAGCTCCTCCTATACCATGAGCTTCCAGCTTTTTAACTAATCTTTTGTGAGGAACTCTATCAAAAGCTTTGCTAAAATCTAGATATATTGTATCATATTCTTTGCCACAATCTACTGCCTCGTAAACTTCTGAATAAAAAGACAGTAAGTTTGTAAGGCACGAAAAACCCTTAAGAAACCCGTGTTGTGAAAGTTTTATCAGTCTGTGTAATTCTAGATGTGCCCTTATTTTATTTGCAATTATGGATTCTAGAATCTTACCCACTGTTGACGTTAAACTTACCGGCCTATAATTATTCTTTTTAACACGTTCTCCTTTTTTAAATATTGGTACCACATCTGCCAATTTCCACTCCATGGGTACCGATCCTAATTTTATTGAATTATTAAATAATGCAGTTAGAGGACAACTAAGCTCTTCCTTGCATTCCTTTAATATTCTAGCATATATTCCATCAGGTCCCGGAGATTTATGAGCCTTTAATTTATCTATTTCTTTTATTACCTCCTCTCTCGTAATATTTATTGAACTAAGTATATTATCGGGACTGTCTCTGTAAATGGATTCTACTTCCGGAATATTTTCCAAGTTTTCATTTGTAAATACAGATAAGAAATAATCATTTAAACATGTACACATCACTTTATCGTCATCTGTGATATGGCCATTGGCTACTTCAATTGGTCCGACTTTTTCCTTAAATTTTGTTTGATAATGTTGATAAAACCCTTTAGGATTTTCTTTAGCTTCTCCTGCTATTCGAACTTCGTATTTTCTTTTCGATTCTCTAACTATCTTTTTAACTTCCCTGTTTAACTGTATATATTGCTGCCTCACCTGCTCTTCACCTCTTTTTAGTTTCCTGTATATTCCTCTTTTAATACCTATAAGATTCTTTATTCTATTGTTCATCCATTTAGGGTCATTTTTTCTTGATCTGCAATGTTTCATGGGAATATAGTCTCTCTGACTATTCTTAAGAGTCATGACAAAATTGTTATATTCCTCATCCAAATTTATATTAACTGACGGGCTGCTGTTCTTTCCTGTGAGAGAATTTAATGTATTGATCTTATCTTGTGATAATCCTTGGCATGTGGTACCCAAATTTCGGGGTAATCCGCTACCTGCGACCTGACCTGCTGGATTAACTACCCACATCTGTACCCCAGAAATCCCTTCCCATACCTCATTAGATAATTTAGTTTTTAAGCCCTCAAAATCTCCTGCTCTAAAGTTTGGAACAATATTCTTATTTTCCTGTATAGTTTCCTTGAAAATTATGTTAAATCTAATGGAATCATGGTCACTGTTGCCCAATTTTTCACCAACTTCTAAATTTGTAACCATATTCTCTCTATTACTAAGAACTAAATCTAGTGTATTCACCCCCCGTGTTGCTTCATGTACATGCTGAGAAAGGAAATTGTCTTCTACTACTTCCAAAAACTCCTTAGAGCTACTATCACCTGTTATGGTTTCCCAGTTAATATGTCTAAAATTAAAATCGCCTACAATGCAAACTCTATTTGACCTGCTCACTTTAGAAATTTCATCGTATATAACTTGCGACTCTATATTATCTAGATCAGGTGGTCTGTAGACTACTCCTACAACTAGACTTTCTATATTATTTTTAATTTCAACCCATAAGGTTTCTGAATTTAGATTTGTCTTAATTCCAGACTTAATGCAGCTTCTGAGGCTATCTTTAATATACATAATTACCCCTCCCCCTCTTTTATCTGCACTACGATCAGCATTATAAAGTTTATATCCAGTAATTATGTACTCAGCTTTAAGGTGTTTGCTTTCTAATTTAATCCAACTTTCACTAATGCATATTATATCCGGTCTCTCACTACATACTATGGCTCTCAGTTCTTCTATCTTGTTACCTAAACTACGGCTATTTGTATAATATACTTTTAAACTTTCTCTAGCTTCACCCTTCTTGTGGCTATTATTTTTGTTAATATTTGTTCTATGTAACAAATGGTTCTTATCCTTAGACTCCCAGTTATTTGACCCACTATTTACTGAACCCTTACTGACTAATTTCTCTGCACAAGTATTAATCATTTCATTATTTGTGTCTAACAAAACCCCCCTAACTCTCTGTCTATCATACCAGCCAATACCGAGACACCTGAATTAGAAAGATGCACTCCATCCCTTGCATACATATGCTTACGACTAGTGAAGTGATCCCACCCGTCTATAAAACCTATATTATTCTCCCGACAGAAGACTTTCATCCTAGCATTTACTCCTATAGCTCGAGACCACCACTCTGAACTTTGGCTAAGCCTAGGGAGAATACCACACATCACAGGAACTGCACCCCTTTTCCTAATCTTATCCAGCACATTACATATGTAAAAACATGAATAATTTTTTTTACCCCGACCGGGACTCGAACCTAGGACTTATGATTACTAAGTCAAGGCGCTACCACTACACCACAGAAGGTTAAAAGGAATCCAACCTTATAGCTTATATCTGCTATACTTAGGAATGAACGCATTCTATCTGAATGCCACTATGTTCATATTACAGATTCCCCAACCTCACTCGTGGCTTCATTTTAGCATTTATTTCAATTCCCAATCTCATTCGGGCATGAAATATCAAATAAGCACATTACATATGTGAAAACATGAATAATTTTTTTTACCCCGACCGGGACTCGAACCTAGGACTTATGATTACTAAGTCAAGGCGCTACCACTGCACCACAGAAGGTTAAAAGAAATCCAACCTTATAGCTTATATCTGCTATACTTAGGAATGAACGCATTCTATCTGAATGCCACTATGTTCATATTACAGATTCCCCAACCTCACTCGTGGCTTCATTTTAGCATTTAATTCAATTCCCAATCTCATTCGGGCATGAAATATCAAATAAGCACATTACATATGTGAAAACATGAATAATTTTTTTTACCCCGACCGGGACTCGAACCTAGGACTTATGATTACTAAGTCAAGGCGCTACCACTACACCACAGAAGGTTAAAAGGAATCCAACCTTATAGCTTATATCTACTATACTTAGGAATGAATGCATTCTATCTGAATGCCACTATGTTCATATTACAGATTCCCCAACCTCACTCGTGGCTTCATTTTAGCATTTAATTCAATTCCCAATCTCATTCGGGCATGAAATATCAAATAAGCACATTACATATGTGAAAACATGAATAATTTTTTTTACCCCGACCAGTAATCATAAGTCCTAGGTTCGAGTCCCGGTCGGGGTAAAAAAAATTATTCATGTTTTCACATATGTAATGTGCTTATTTGATATTTCATGCCCGAATGAGATTGGGAATTGAATTAAATGCTAAAATGAAGCCACGAGTGAGGTTGGGGAATCTGTAATATGAACGTAGTGGCATTCAGATAGAATGCGTTCATTCCTAAGTATAGCAGATATAAGCTATAAGGCTGGATTCCTTTTAACCTTCTGTGGTGTAGTGGTAGCGCGTTGACTTAGTAATCATAAGTCCTAGGCTCGAGTCCCGGTCGGGGTAAAAAAAATTATTCATGTTTTCACATATGTAATGTGCTTATTTGATATTTCATGCCCGAATGAGATTGGGAATTGAATTAAATGCTAAAATGAAGCCACGAGTGAGGTTGGGGAATCTGTAATATGAACATAGTGGCATTCAGATAGAATGCGTTCATTCCTAAGTATAGCAGATATAAGCTATAAGGTTGGATTCCTTTTAGCCTTCTGTGGTGTAGTGGTAGCGCCTTGACTTAGTAATCATAAGTCCTAGGTTCGAGTCCCGGTCGGGGTAAAAAAAAATTATTCATGTTTTCACATATGTAATGTGCTTATTTGATATATATATATATATTTAGTTCCTGGGTTCATCCAGTGAGGACGTGCTTCCAGTAGCTCTAATCTTGTCCAAACTTAGTACAATGGAGAGTGGTGGTGTTCTTTGTGCTGGTGGTGTTAGTGGTAGTGGTGTTGGTGGTGGTGTCGTTGTTGGTGCTGTTTGTGGCTGTGCTGGGGATTTGTCCTCGTCTGACGCAAGCAAACTCATTTTTAATTTAAGAAATGAGTTGGCCGCAGTCAGGCAAGAGGTCAGATCCTTAGCTGAGGAGAACAGGGATCTGAGAGGTAAAGTAGAGGAGTTAACCAGGAAGGGTCGATTGAATAATGAAGACGACTGGAAAGTTGTGAATAAGGGTTCAACGAAAATGGTACTTAAGAAAAATGATACTTTTAGACTACAGGTTGCTAATTCATTTAGGTCACTTAGAGATGAATGTGACAGTGGCGGCAGCAATTCTTCAGGAACCATAGAGTCAGATAGGTGTACTAGCGACCGTAAAAATGGAAGTGGGAAAAGCTCTCAGGTCAAGAGCCTAGGTAAGTCTCCCAAGGTCGGAGTAACCCATCCTCCGGATAAGTCTCGTTCTTTGGTAATTGTAGGGGATTCACTATGCAGATATGTAGACAGGAAACTCAGGCATAGAGTTAGAGGAAAATATTTTTTCCCTGGAACAGGTATGAAGAAGGTGGGTGAGTCAATAAATAGCTGGATTGAGAAAAAAGATGTTGTTTGTTTGATAGCTGGGGGAAATGACGTGCAGGATGGTAGAAGTGAAGAGCTGATTAGGTTGTATAGACAAGCCCTGGATAAGATTAGGAAAAGGGGTGCAGTTCCTGTGATGTGTGGTATTCTCCCTAGGCTTAGCCAAAGTTCAGAGTGGTGGTCTCGAGCTATAGGAGTAAATGCTAGGATGAAAGTCTTCTGTCGGGAGAATAATATAGGTTTTATAGACGGGTGGGATCACTTCACTAGTCGTAAGCATATGTATGCAAGGGATGGAGTGCATCTTTCTAATTCAGGTGTCTCGGTATTGGCTGGTATGATAGACAGAGAGGTAGGGGGGTTTTGTTAGACACAAATAATGAAATGATTAATACTTGTGCAGAGAAATTAGTCAGTAAGGGTTCAGTAAATAGTGGGTCAAATAACTGGGAGTCTAAGGATAAGAACCATTTGTTACATAGAACAAATATTAACAAAAAGAATAGCCACAAGAAGGGTGAAGCTAGAGAAAGTTTAAAAGTATATTATACAAATAGCCGTAGTTTAGGTAACAAGATAGAAGAACTGAGAGCCATAGTATGTAGTGAGAGACCGGATATAATATGCATTAGTGAAAGTTGGATTAAATTAGAAAGCAAACACCTTAAAGCTGAGTACATAATTACTGGATATAAACTTTATAATGCTGATCGTAGTGCAGATAAAAGAGGGGGAGGGGTAATTATGTATATTAAAGATAGCCTCAGAAGCTGCATTAAGTCTGGAATTAAGACAAATCTAAATTCAGAAACCTTATGGGTTGAAATTAAAAATAATATAGAAAGTCTAGTTGTAGGAGTAGTCTACAGACCACCTGATCTAGATAATATAGAGTCGCAAGTTATATACGATGAAATTTCTAAAGTGAGCAGGTCAAATAGAGTTTGCATTGTAGGCGATTTTAATTTTAGACATATTAACTGGGAAACCATAACAGGTGATAGTAGCTCTAAGGAGTTTTTGGAAGTAGTAGAAGACAATTTCCTTTCTCAGCATGTACATGAAGCAACACGGGGGGTGAATACACTAGATTTAGTTCTTAGTAATAGAGAGAATATGGTTACAAATTTAGAAGTTGGTGAAAAATTGGGCAACAGTGACCATGATTCCATTAGATTTAACATAATTTTCAAGGAAACTATAATGGAAAATAAGAATATTGTTCCAAACTTTAGAGCAGGAGATTTTGAGGGCTTAAAAACTAAATTATCTAATGAGGTATGGGAAGGGATTTCTGGGGTACAGATGTGGGTAGTTAATCCAGCAGGTCAGGTCGCAGGTAGCGGATTACCCCGAAATTTGGGTACCACATGCCAAGGATTATCACAAGATAAGATCAATACATTAAATTCTCTCACAGGAAAGAACAGCAGCCCGTCAGTTAATATAAATTTGGATGAGGAATATAACAATTTTGTCATGACTCTTAAGAATAGTCAGAGAGACTATATTCCCATGAAACATTGCAGATCAAGAAAAAATGACCCTAAATGGATGAACAATAGAATAAAGAATCTTATAGGTATTAAAAGAGGAATATACAGGAAACTAAAAAGAGGTGAAGAGCAGGTTAGGCAGCAATATATACAGTTAAACAGGGAAGTTAAAAAGATAGTTAGAGAGTCGAAAAGAAAATACGAAGTTAGAATAGCAGGAGAAGCTAAAGAAAATCCTAAAGGGTTTTATCAACATTATCAAGCAAAATTTAAGGAAAAAGTAGGACCAATTGAAGTAGCCAATGGCCATATCACAGATGACGATAAAGTGATGTGTACATGTTTAAATGATTATTTCTTATCTGTATTTACAAATGAAAACTTGGAAAATATTCCGGAAGTAGAATCCATTTACAGAGACAGTCCCGATAATATACTTAGTTCAATAAATATTAC
>JAXCGZ010015814.1:5000-20000 GCA_037179515.1 Halocaridina rubra | reverse complement strand
GCTGTGGGTGTTGTGGGTGGTGTGGATGAGGAGTTGACCAGGATCGGTGGTGCGGGGGTGGGGGCACGGGAGTGGGGGGGCAGGAGAGTGATATGTCATCACCCGCACCCTCTCCTGCCATGTCTCCCGCCACGGGAGCAATGAAACGCTCCCACCCTAAACCAGTAAATGGCCGGAAGTACCCTGTAAGATTTGGTAGAAGTAAATAGTAGCTTGTAAGTCAGTAATGTAAAGGTAGTGTAATTTATTTCTTCACCATGGCTGTAAATAGATACCGCCCATACTATTCCATTAGTGATGATGAGCTAATAAGGCTAACAAACAACGACAAAGTATGTCCCAATTATTTATGTATCAATGAGCTTGATAAGATGGTTTTTAACCCACTTGATCTTGAAAATGAAATAGATTTGTTTATGAATAATATGAGAAATGCAACCAACACATTTTCAATTTATATATACTTAAATGAACTGTATTCAAATTTAAATATATCTAATGCATTTCCGGTTTTGTGCATGAACATTAGAAGTCTTGCAAATAATCTTCAAATATTTGTTGATCAATGTTTAGCAGAAAATAATATATGTGATGTAATGGGTTTTTCGGAGACTAGGTTGGATAATGATATTGAATCATTGTATAATATAACAGGGTACAAATGTTCACTCAGAACATAGACAGGAAAGGTGGAGGTGTATGTATGTATGTAGCTAATAAGTATAGCTCGAGTGTTATAAAGGAATGCAGTATGATGGAACAATTCATTGAATGTGTTAGTGTACAGGTACATAACGGTAAGGAAAACTGCTTCTTTGCATCTGTATATAGACCACCAAAGGGGAACATGCCTGAATTCCTTGAAACTTTACTGAAAGTATTTGATTTTGCAGCAAGAAAAAAGTACAAAACTATTTATTTATTCGGTGATTGGAACTTAGATTTGTTCAAAATAAATGATCAAAGAGTAACTGATTTTATAAACTTAATGCATTCACGTGGCTGCTTTCCAGTAACTACTAAACCTACGAGAGTAACTGCAAATAGTGCATCTCTAATCAATCAAATCTGGACCACAAATCTTGAAGACAACATAAGCAATTACATAGTGTACACCGACATAACAGATCATTTCGCAGTATACTCCCAGTTTAAATTAGAAGAACATAAATTTGATGCATATGTAGAAAAAAGACATTACTCTGATGATAACATAGCTAAATTTACTAGAGATATATTACATGAAAAATGGCAACATATCATAGACATAAATAATGCAAATGAAGCTTTTAATAAATTTCACTGTACAATTAGAGATATATTCCTAGGCTGCTTTCCTCTACGAAAATCGACTGTAAATAATAAAAACAACAGATGCCCACACATAACTGTAGGCTTAAAAAATAGTATAAAAAAAAACACTGATTAGAAAGGCTTGCATCAAAATGGCCTTTGTCTTTTGGAACCAGATATAAAGCTTACAGGAACAAATTAGTAACACTACTCCGAGCTGCAAAAAATAGATATTTTCAGGATAAGCTTAAGAAGGAACAAGGAAACAGAAAGTCCACCTGGAATACAATAAACAGCCTAATGGGAAAGAAACAAATTAATCATTCAAAGGAAATCAAATTAAAAACGATAATGACCACACTGCTAACATCTTTAACAATCATTTCTTAACTATAGCACAACCAACACAGAAACAACAAAATGTTCAACAAAACTCATACCAATAGTTTCTTAATAATCCACCAGACTTTTCGTTTTACTTGTATCCTGTAACAAGGGAGGAAGTCACTAAATATATAAAAACCTTGAAACCAAATACAGCGTCGGGATATGATGAAATTCCATCAAAACTACTCCAGGTCACTGCCCATTACATTGGTACTCCACTTACCCACATAATCAATCTATGTTTTCAGCAAGGATGTTTTCCAGACAAACTAAAAAGTGTGAAAGTAAAACCTATATTTAAGTCAGGCACTGTGGATGATGAAAATAACTATAGACCTATATCAATCTTACCTTCCTTAAGAAAAGTGTTTGAAAAAGCGATTGTTCACAGACTTAAAGAATTCCTTGAAAAGTTCAACTTATTATCAAAAATTTAATATGGATTCCGTAATAATAAGACCACTGAAAAAGCAATAATGAACTTTACAAGTGATGTTTATCAAAATTTGGAAAATAAAAACTTTGTTGCAGGGGTTTTCCTAGACTTGTCCAAAACATTTGACTCATTAGACCATGATATACTAATAGAAAAACTAACTTGTGTGGGTATTAGGGGAACACCATTACAGTTACTTAAGAGCTACTTGAAAAATAGAACACAAGCCGTATATTGTAATGGCAAAGCATCTTTGATGCAAACTATTGAGAGGGGAGTACCACAGGGATCAATACTGGGCCCATTGGTATTTTTAATTTACATAAATGATATTTCCAATGCTAGTAATAAATTCAAATATATTCTTTATGCAGATGACACCAACCTTCTCTTGCATGATAATAACCTTGACCACCTGCATTCTGTTTTAAATAGTGAACTAGAAAAAATTAACAACTGGGTCTCTGTTAATAAATTAAAGCTAAATGTTTCCAAAACTGACTATGTCTTATTTCAATATAGATCTGTAGTACACAATATTGGTCAAGTTAATATGAATGGGTATGAATTTAAATGAGTTGCTTGTAAGAAAATTTTGGGAGTAATTATTGATGAAAATTTAAGTTGGAAATATCATATTCAATCTGTCTGCTCAAAACTGTCCAAGACGTGTGGAATTTTGTATAAGATTCACCATAAGCTGACAAATGAGGCCTTAAAAAACATATACTATTCCCTGTGTTATCCTCATATTATATACTATTTGTCCATCTGGGGTTGTACTTGGCCGTCAATTGTAAGGGATGTATTTGTAACTCAGAAAAGACTGATCAGAACTATTACATATAGTGGAAAATATGACTCAACTTCCTCTTTATTCAAGGAGCTAAACTTGCTTAAATTTAATTACTTGATACAATATTTCTGTCTTATTATTATACATAGTGATGTTAATGATAACAGAAAATTATTTAGATTTATTCAACACAACCATGGAACCAGAGGTAACAATATAAATTTGATAAGTCCACAGCCGAGAACAACCTTGTACAAATTTTCTATTCACTGTTTTGGCCCAAAATGTTGGAATGCATTACAAGAAGATTTAAAAACAATAACTGGCACAACTTTATTAAAAAAGAAACTCAAACATCATTTATTTACTAGGCAAAATCAAGCAGCTGTTGATTAATAATTAATACAGTATTGTGTATCATTAAGTCCAGGTTAAGGTCAGGCTACTGTTTTCTTTTATTACAAGATAAGTATGAGATTGCTATATTGGAGCTTTTGTTAACTGTAGCCGTCATACTTTAAATTATGCGAAATGCATATTAAACTGCCTGCCAAGGAGCTCTTGCTCAGCAGGCTAGTGCCTTTGAATATAATGTATATATTTATTCATGTATGTATTCTAAATATTTGGCAATAAAATCTATGACTATCTATGACATAAGTCCCCATCCTGCTTCTTAACGAGCTTCTCGCGATTATGTCCACGAGAGCATCCCTCCCTTTATACCCCCGGTCGATCATACTCGTTCTCTCTCTCACTCATTCATACTCGCAACTCACACTCTTTAAACATATCCCCTGAGTCACTCTTCTATTTACAGCTTGCTGATTTCTTTCCCCATCACTATGAAGGAGTGTGTGTGTGAAATTGCGGTTGACCTGGGTGGTCGCATGACTGTGTCAACGATCCTAAGTCCTCTCTATACTCCCCACCTACAGTATGGTAGAGTGACACCTTAACCACAATTAACTCTACTATCTTTCCCTGCCTCCATAACATCTGGACGAATAAAAAAAACTTTTTATATCGAACAGTAAAACTCGTAATAAAAAAAAATCTCTAGGTCTTCAAAAGGTATGACATACATGTGTTTAATAGCAAAAAAAATCAGTACAGTAACTATTACTTCAAAATAACGAATTCGAGATATCAATCGGTCACTTCCGCATTCCTTTAGCTAAAAATCACACGTGATAAAGAAAAATCTTAAAAGCAGATTCAAGTATATTTCTCACTATAATTCTTATGTGCATTTTGGAGTATATAAAAACCCTACAACTCATATTTTATTCTTAAACACTGTCACTTTCGCAAACATTACTTAGTAAAATTTCTTTACTTTCGCTTTAAGAAATTAATATAAAAATAATTTTACATGCACATTATTTTTTTTTTCAATTAAAATCAATACCTTCGCCTGTTTAATACTTAATTTAGGCATAATAAAAATAAATTGAACACTTCAAATGCAATTACTCGAAATATTATTCTAATTATAACAAAAATCAAACTTATTACTGCTTATAGCTATTAGTACAAATTTTCCATGTTAGTAATGGGTACAGAAACTCTACTTCTATCAATTTACTAAAGCCACACGCCCTATTATATAATTATATGCGAGGTGGTTCAGTCAAAGCATAACTACAAGTAAAATGGTGGAGTCCTCCGGCCTCAATTTCTTTTAATATTTGTCCCATTACTCACTGGATAAAAATTACAAGTACTTAGCCATTTTGGAATACTGCTTGAAAAATGTCACGGCCACAGGCACTGGCGGAGGGGGTTTTCCTTTCTTCTGGGCTTGTTGGCTTTCTCGTCGACGTCGTCCATATGTCTTGTAAAATCGCCGATTCACCATCACAGGCATCTTAGTCAAATTCAGCAACAAATAACGCCTGGTAGGGGCGCTGTTCCTCAAAGCCACATCCACAGTGCGGCACACGGTGATATACATGAATCGTGCTGAATTTCTCTCCCGGTTGACATTTCTCAGCTTTCATAAATGAAGTTTCAGCAACTTTCCTTCGAAGTCAAACTGCATAGGACAGTTCTTACTGCGGGGCAACTTTCCTATACGAGATGGGGGAGAGCTGTGATTAGCTCTGCTTTCTCGATACTCTGAGAGTTGTCGGAGCCTGAGGCGTCGCTCTCGGCGTCGCTTGCTTTTAAGCAAGGACAGTTCTTTCTGCGGGGCAACTTTCCTATCCGGGGATGGGGGAGAGGTGTGATTGGCTCTGCTTTCTCGATGCTCTGAGAGTTGTCGGAGCCTGAGGCGTCGCTCTCGGCGTCGCTTGCTTTTAAGCATCTTGAAATTTCTTCTAACTCGAGGATTTGACGAATCTTTTCTACCTCGGAAATTTCTTCCAGGGGTGCGTTGTTATCTGTTTCTTGCATTTTGCACAGCACGAGATGCACTGTCATTTAATTTCTTCTTGTCTCTTCATGGTAACTACGGCATGGTATCGTCCTGAGCTGCCGCCACTGATGTATAGGTCTTTGCTATACAATAACACTGGAAGTCGTGGATTTTATATTTCCCCTGAATGCCATTAAAGTTGTATTCTTATTGATAATTGAAGGTAGCATTATAACAGATATGCATCTTCTCATTTAAATTGATTTATTTATTTCTAAACTATGGCGTGGTATCGTCCTGAGCTGCCGCCACTGACGTATAGGTCTTTGCTATACGATAACAATGGAAGTCATGGATTTTAGATTTCCCCTGAATGACATTAAAGTTGTATTCTCATTGATAATTGAAGTTAGCGTTATAACAGATATGCATCTTATCATTTAAATTTATTTATTTATTTCTAAGCTTATTCTACACCTCAGTGCTCCCCGTCTACACCTCAAAGTTCCCCATCCTCTTATGGTAAATTTATATGAAATCTTATTTCTGCCTCGATCAAGCTCTAACAGAGCTCTCTGTGTACAACTAATTCTAACATTCTTGTATTACCAAGATGGCATGGCATGGCAGCTTGGACAGACCAGCCATTAGGCTTCCAGCTGGAGGCAATCTCCTCCCTGGTGGGTGGTTTTTAGGCGAGGCATCAAAAAGGCATAACAAGTGTTTTTCACAGGTGCATTTACATATGTACATATAGATGTTTGTCAAGAGAATGTCTGGAACTGGGTGACCAACTTTGACCTCTATCGGCACTTGGTGCCTGTATGCGAGAGGGCTAAGGGCATAACAATATATATAGTTGTCACAACACCATCCACCCAAGAAAATACATGGTGAATATTAGTTACACACTTGACTTTCTGCACCATCTGGTCTATTTCTATCTCACTTTACAACTTAACTTTTCTTACAACATAATAATAATAATAATAATAATAATAATAATAATAATAATAATAATAATAATAATAATAATAATAATAATAATAATAATAATAATAATAATAAAAAAATAAAAATAATAATAATAATAATAATAATAATAATAATAATAATAATAATAATAATAATAATAATAATAATAATAATAATAATAATAATAATAAATAAAAATAAATACTCCAAATAAAAAAAATAATAAATATAAAAAAAAATAAAAAAAAAATAAATTTAATGAAATAAAAAACAAAAACATAAAAAAACATAAATATCATATAAATCATATAAATCATATAAATTCATAAAAAATGATAATAATAATAATAATAATAATAATAATAATAATAATAATAATAATAATAATAATAATAATAATAATTATTATAATAATAATAATAATAATAATAATAATAATAATAATAATAATAATAATAATAATAATAATAATAATATTAATAATATCTAAGACTGTTTTAGTTTCGGGAAAACATATTTTTATAAGGAATTGTAGAACGATCACAAGCCAGATAATTTTCATCTTTTTTATCCCAGTTGTCTTCTACACCAGCTTGCAACGTTTTAAACTTGCATTGCGTTCATATTCAAGCCTACACCTACAAAAACAGAACAAAACAGCAAAACTCAATATATGTACAAAGAAATAACAACAATTAATAAAAAGATATTATTACATGTATATACGTATCCATATACATACGCATATAAGAATCAAATTAAAAATACAAAAAAATTTTAAAAGTTAATCCAATGGACTACATTAGAATATTTTTAAAGGATATCTTGAGCAATCTAAATTTAATTCGGGGCTCTCACTTCTAATTAAAAGTGATTCTGCAATTCTAATTTCAGTCCCATCTTTTCCTTTGTAAGCTATTTTAAAATCACTTATTAAAAAATCACACTTACATTTTTCATGGCAGTGTTCCCTAATGCTTGATGACAGAGATCTTGCCAGGTGTCTGTTTGTTCTGAAACTCAGCCCCTTATTTCATGGTATCTTATAGTTAAAGACTTCTTAGTCAAGCCATAATAGGGCAATTGGCAAATTGGACACTTAAAAATATATACAACCAATGAAAGTTGTATCTTTATGATTTAAAAAGGTTTTAAGTTTTAAGTTATTATAAAATACTATATTAGGGGTAATTTGGGGATAATATCTATTCAATAAATTTGTGATTTCATTTTTAAAAAAGGAGTCGTAATATTATCCATGAATGGGAATTTTAAAAATAATTTGTTTCTGTTTTTCATATGCTATGTTTTGGAGAAAACGTCTTGTGTAAGAAAGTTCTTAATGATCTTTTTATCATATTAGGAATAAAACCATTTTGTATAAAGAATTCATTCAGTAAGGATACTTCTTCATCAAATTTAATGTAAGTGGATGTTAAGCGAAATGCCCTGGTAAAGAGTGTGCGCAATGTGTTCTTTTTGTATAGTTCATAGCACTCGCTTAAAAAAATCATTCCCATGCCCGTGAAACATGATTTGCGATAAATACTAATTTCAAATCTATTGCTGTTTTTCTTTAGCAATAGATCTAAGAAGAGGATTTGATTATAATTTTAAATTTCCATACTAAAATTAATTATGTTAGGTTTGTTATTTAGGTAATTCAAGAATTTTCTTCACTATGATTGTTCTTCTCTTCAAATATAATAAAAGTATCATCAACATATCTCCTATGGAACGCTGGTTTAAAAACAACAGGGCACTCATTTAACCATTGTTTCTCGTGGTGAGATAAAAAAGAATATTTGCCAATGAGGCAGACAATGGATTACCCATGGCCAAACCATCTACTCGTTTCTAAAAAGTTTCGTGGAACATGAAGGAATCGCAGACAGCCAGTTAAAGCATCTGTTTGAATTCGTTTTGTGACATTCATCTAAAACCTCCATCACTGAATATTAAGTCGGTGGTTATGTCAATTACTTCATTTACTGGAACATTTGTGTATAAGGACGTTGTCTCATAACTTGTAAGGAGTGCACTTTCATTTTATATTCATGTTCATTAATTCCGAATATATTTCATGAGAATTATTAAGGCTGAATTGATTCTTTGAATATTTTTTGATGTGGGGAAGAATAAATTTGGATAAGTTATAGTTGTGAGCATTGAAGGAGGATAAACGGGTCTTAATGGGACATTTGGCTTGTGCAATTTTGCAAGACCATACATTATACCTGGGTTTGTTCCAGTTGCATACATTTATTTGTATTCGTTTTCTGTGATGTTTCCGGATGCATGCATTTTCTTCAAGAACCTATTTACTATATCTTCTAACAATGAATTGTGCTTTATTGGATCACAATGCTCCACTTGCTTAATGGTTGAAGCATCATTCAGAATGTTGAGCAATTTCGATACATAATCATTCTTATTCATAATAACTATTCCTCGTCCTTTGTCAGGTCTACAGATAATTAAACCTTTGTTCTTAGTAAGATTAGTAAGAATTTTGAAGTCATTTGTTGTAAAGATGTTTACTGCATTTTGGGATCTCCTTTTTAGTAAGGATGTAGTATTATTTGCAATAACCTTGAGATCAGTATACATTTCCTTTTCATTATTTTCTATGAATGGGTGATCCTATTAGTTTGCTCACCATTGACTCCATACATGCATACATATAAATCAAATTTAGGAATTTTTGGTGAAAAACAGTGATCAATGCCGAAAGACAAAAGCCATTTTTCTCTTTTTGTAAGGATTCTATCGGACAAATTAATTATAACTTTATTAGGGTCGAGGGATGGAGGTTTATATATAGCTCCCAAATCATGTAATTTGCGCGCATGAGTTAAAGAGGTCTGATTTTTGTAATTGTCAACACTTTTGTGAATAAAATGTAACACGTGATTGCAATCTAGAAATGATAGTTTGTCTTTAACAATATCGTGAGCTTCTAATAGTTTATTATGTAAAACATCAACTCTCCAAAAGATATCGTTGCCATTCATAGTAAAATTTCTTTCTCTCAAGCTGGTTTCTATATAACTTAAAACGTACAAAGTTTGGAACCACACTGTAAAGCATACATCTTTCTAAAAATAAAAATAAAATTTTGCCTTCTCCCACTTTTGCAGACACTTCTCCCGTTGTCGAGCTTTTAGCCACACTTGCCGGCCGTATCTATTTATTATAATATCTGAAACAGTTTTAGTTTACGGAATATGTATTTTTATAAGGACTTGTAGAACGATCACAAGCCAGAACATTTTCAAATTTTTAATTCCAATTTTCTTCTACACCATCTTGCAACGTTTCAAACTTGCACTGAGTTCATATTCATGCCTACATACACCTACAAAAAGAGAACCAAACAGCAAAACTCAATATATGTGCAAAAATATAACAACAATTAATAAAAAGAAAAATTACATTTATATACATATACATATACATACGCATATAAGAATCAAATTAAATGCACAAAAAATGTTTAAAAGTTAATGCAATGGACCACATTAGAATACTTTTAAAGGATAGCATGAGCAATCTAAATAAAATCGGGGTTCTACCTTTTGATTAGAAATGATTCTGCAGTTCTAATTCCAGTCTCGTCTTTTCCTTTGTAAGCTACTTTAAAATCACTTATTGAAAAATCACACTTACATTTTTTATGGCAGTGTTCCCTAATGCTTGATGACAGAGGTCTTGCCAGGTGTCTGTTTGTTCTGAACTCAGCCCCTTATGTTCATGGTATCTTATTGTTAATGACTTCTTAGTAGAGCCATAATAGGGCAATTGGCAAATTGGACACTTAAAAATATATAACAACCAATGAACAGAAGGATTGAGGTAGTTGTCTTTATGGTTTAAAAATGTTTTAAGTTTTAAGTTATTATAAAATACTAAATTAGGAGTAATTTGTGGATCCGTTCCGTTCCGGTTTTACGTCACGGACTCCCTTATCTACTAAGGGCTAGGACGGTTGCCTTCTTGCGAAGGACTTGTTTCGGCAGAGGTATAATATCTATTAAATAAATTTGTGATTTCATTTATCCATGAATGGGAATTTGGAAAATAATTTGTGTTTCTGTGGTCCATATGTTATGAGTTTTGGAGAAAACGTCTTGTTTAATAAAGTTCTTAATGATCTGTTTATCATATTAGGAGTAACACCATTTTGTATAAAGAATTTATTCAGAAAGGACACTTCTTCATCAAATTTAATGTAGGTGGATGTTAAGCGAAGTGCCCTAGTAAAGAGTGTTCACAATGTGTTCTTTTTGTATCGTTCATAGCACTCACTTAAAAAATTCATTTCCATGCCCATGAAACATGATTTGCGATAAATACTAATATCAAATTTATTGTTGCTTTTCTTTAGGAATAATAATAATAATAATAATAATAATAATAATAATAATAATAATAATAATAATAATAATAATAATAATAATAATAATAATAATAATAACAATAATAATAATAATAATAATAATAATAATAATAATAATAATAATAATAATAATAATAATAATAATAATATAATGATAATAATAATAATAATAATAATAATAATAATAATAATAATAATAATAATAATAATAATAATAATAATAATAATAATAATAATAATAATAATAATAATAATAATAAAAATTCTGTCTCTATACCTTGGCTGTCTCCCCTAAGTGGGAGGTAGCTGACATAAAAAAAAGAAACAATAAGGGGATTACTTTGCTCTATGGGCAATGACAAGGGATCTAGCGACCGTTCAGATGGCACTGCTGGAGTGCCACAGCTCATCCTCCCGGCCCTTCCACAACCTGTGTCGCTTCATAACTGCCAACTCCCCTACTGACCCTACCACACGGCTACCTCTGTAAGATGCAGCACCATGGTAACAGCAGATGCCCATCTGAGCTGCGTCACAATCGCTCGCCACTCATTCCAATTCCTAGCACGCTCACTTACTTCCCTCACATCCATTTTCCTATCATTCAGGGCTCTCCTTACTCCAGCCATCCACCAAAACTTAGGCCTCCCTCTAGCATTTCTCCCATCAACTATTGTATTCATCACCTTTTTCAGCAGTCTTTCATCATCCATTCTTTCAACATGGCAAAACCATCTCAGAACATTCATATCTACTCTGTTTGCAATTTCTCTCCTCATACCCGTTCTTGCTGTCACCACTTCATTCCTAACCTTATCCAACCGAGATACACCAATCATACTCCTCAGGCATTGCATCTCAAACACATTCAATTTCTGTCTCTCTTACTTTCATACCCCATAACTCTGATCCATACATCACAGTTGGCACAACCACTTTCTCATACAACACTTTCTTAACATTCATTTCCAACCCTCTATTCTTCATCACTCCTTTCAGAACACCCAACACTCTACATCCTTCCTTCACTCTGTGACACATCTGCACCATTTGCAGCTATAACCGAGCCTAAATACTTAACCTGATCAACTTCCTCAAGTGTCTCTCCATTCAACATAACATTCAATCCAGCACCATCCTCATTTCTTCTACACCTCATAACCTTACTTCTTTTCCACATTCACTCGCAACTTCCTTCGCTCATACACCATTCCAAATTCTGACACTATCTGACACAGCTTCTCCTCCGAACCTGCCACCACCACCATATCATCTGCAAACAGCAACTGATTCAGCTCCCACTCGTTATCATCCCCATTTACCATTCTCAAATCTCGACCACACACTCGCTAATTCACCACTCTTATGACTCCATCAGTATACAAATTGAACAGCCATGGTAACATCACACACCCCTGTCTCAGTCCCATACTCACTGGAAGTCACTCACTCACTCCATTCCCTACCCTAACACAAGCTCTACTGCCCTCATACAAACTCTTCACTGCATGCAACAGTTTACCATCAATTCTATAACCTCAAAACATTCCACATTGCCTCTCTATCAACTCTATCATATGCTTTCTCAGATCCAAGAATGCAAAAATATTTCTCACATAACTGCCTAACTATAAAAATCTGATCTATACAACCTCTACCTCTCCTAAAACCACTCTGCACTTCTGCAATCACATTTTCTGTCTTGTTCCTAATCCTATTAATCAGTATCCTATCATACACTTTTCCTACAACACTCAACAAACTTATACCCCTAAAATTACTGCATTCATACACATCTCCCTTACCTTTATATAGGGACACTATACAAGCAATCACTAATTCCACTGGTACCATTGACAACATAAAGCATATATTAAACACTCTCACTAACCATTCCAATGCAGTCACACCCCCTTCTTTCAACATCTCCGCTCTCACACCATCTATTCCGGGTGCTTTACCTGTTTTCACTTCATACAATACCCTTTTCACCTCCTCTCTTGTAATCTCTCTCTCATTTTCATCTCCCATTCGTGGCATTTGAACACCCCCCACTGCCACTATAGCTACCTCTCTATCTTCCTTAACATTCAGCAAGCACTCAAAATATTCTCCCCATCTTTTCCTTGCATCGTTCCCTCTTAACATCTGTCCATTCACATCTTTCACAGTCTCTTCAATTCTCGATCCACCCTCCCTTACTCTCTTCACTTCTTTCCAAAACTTCTTTTTATTTTCCTCATATGACCTACTAAAATTCTGTCCCCACCTAACATTTGCCAACCTCTTCTCTTCCTCTACCTTCCGCTTGGTTTCCGCATTTTTCTCTCTCTATTTTTCATACTTCTCCCTACTTTTACATTGCAGCCATTCCTCAAAAGCCCTCTTTTTCTCTTCCACCTTAATTTTCACTCCTTCATTCCACCACTCGCTGCCCTTCCTCATGCCACCTCCAACAAACCTCTTTCCACACACATCACTTGCATGTCCCACAAAGCATTCTTTCATCAACCCCCATTCCTCCTCTAACTCCCCAACTTCTCTTCTTTTACCCTGTCATATGCCACTTTCAACCTGTCCTGATATTCCTGTCTCTTCTCTAACTTTTTCAACTCTTCCACCTTGAGCATTTCCTTTCTACATCCTCCCACTCTATTTCTCCACTCATTTGCTAATACCACTTTTGCTTCAACCAAAATATGTTAGACATCCCAGCAGCCACACCCCTAAATGCATGTACATCTTTCACTCTACCATTCATGCTCTTTGCTACCAACACATAATCCATCAATGCTCTTTCTTTCACTCTTCCATTTGCCACTCTCATCCATGTATACGTATTTATTAACGTTTTCTTAAAAAAACTATTACTTATCACCAATTCTTGCTCCACACACATATCTAACAGTCTCTCACCACTCTCATTCCCACCTGGTACTCCATACTTTCCAACAACACCTTTTACCTCTCCATCACCCACTCTATCATTTAAGTCACCCACCACAACTATATAGTTCCTTCTACTCAGACCATCCACACACCTAGTTAAATCATTCCAGAATTCATCCCGCTCTTCCTCAATTCTCTCACATCCTGACCCATACGCACTAACAAAAGTCCAGCATTCCCCACCTATCCTAGCCCTCACCCACATCAGCCTAGATGACGCTTCTTTCCATTCCACTACCTTATTTACTATCCATTCACTCATCAATAATGCCACACCTTCTCTCGTTCTCCCCCTTTCAACCCCAAACACCCTACCTGTCACATCACCAAATGCCACTTCTCCATTTCCTTTCATCTTCGTCTCACACAATGCCAATACATCCATTCTCCTCCTACCAAACATATATCCAATCTCACATCTTTTGCTCTCTATCGTACTACAACCACACACATTTAGACACCCCAAAATTAGAATTTGGGGAGAAGTTATTTTCCCCTCTACACCCCTTCTTCTTTGACATCTTGCAGGAGATTAATACAAGGGGGGAATTCCCGGTCCCCTCGCCCCGTCCACTTTTAATTGCCTCTTACGTCACGCAGGGAATACGTTGGGGCTATTCTTTGATGCTCTGCCCGCCACCACGGGGAACTGTTGTGCCCGCCAATTATTATTATTATTATTATTATTATTATTATTATTATTATTATTATTATTATTATTATTATTATTATTATTATTATTATTATTATTATTATTATAATTATTATTGCCATTACTATTATTATATTATCATTATTATAATAATAATAATAATAATAATAATAATAATAATAATAATAATAATAATAATAATAATAATAATAATAATAATAATTGAAATAATCTCCCTTCCTATTTGGGAATCGAATCTGTGAACTTTAAATATTAGAGCAACATAGTTTACTCCACTAGACCACAGAGGCTGTAAAAAAAAACTGTATTATCCTCTGTTCATATCAGACAGATGAGTGCCACTACGACCATTAATCTCTCTTTTACCTCCCTCCCCAACTCGGCAGTGTTCAGCGAGCATATTTAATTCTCCTTCTCAACATCCAAGGCAAGCTAGATGAAACAAATATAATGTAATTACTCATTGTTAAATGTCTTCAAATAATCTCCCTTCCTTGTCAGAAACTGAATCTTCAAACTTTAAGTGTAGAGAAACACTCCTTATTCCACTAAACCACAGAGGCTGTAAATGAAGGAGAACTGAATCATCCTTTGATAATAATAGAAGGTGTGACGCCACTGAGACCATTAACCGCCGTTTTACTTCCCCCCTAAAGCCACCAATGGCCAGTGAACACATTTAATTCTCCTCCTTAACTTCCAAGGCTTGTTAGATGAAACAAATATAATGCAA
>JAXCGZ010015813.1:32500-35000 GCA_037179515.1 Halocaridina rubra | reverse complement strand
GTCATTAAAGAGTCTGACCTCCCTAGATTCAACCCTATCAAGGAGATAAGTATAAGAAGAAGCACCCTATATGTGCTAGCAATATTCTAAGCAGGGACGGATAAGACCTATATAAAGTTTAAGTAACTGTAAAGAGCTAAAGTAATGACGAAAATGAAACAAAACCCTCAAATTTATGGATGCAGATTAAAAAAATTGGATTATGTGATTCTTCCGAGACAAGTTCGAGGCTATATGGATTCCTATTATGTTGATAGAATTAAGAGGGTTAATTTTGTTAGTTTCGAAGACAATAGGGTTATCAGGAGGAGGAGAAGATAAAGAGATAGCCAGAAACTATGTCTTGGAGGCTTTATATTTAGAAAAATTTTGGGTGCCCCACTAAAATACTCTCTGCAAATCGGAGCTGAGAGTAGAAGAAAGAGGGATACGAGACTGATTACGAGTAGCAGATGAAGGTTGTGAAGAAAAGGCAGAGGAAAAAGTGAAAGGTAGAATTGTCGGCAAAGGTGCGAAGAAGAGAGGAAATTGAGGACAGAAGAAGATCATTAATAAAGAGAATTAACAAAGTAGGTGAAAGAACAGTGCCCTATGAAACACCTGTGGTAACATAGATGTTGCACCGTCAACAACAACAACCACAGATATAAAACCGTCAGAAAGAAAACTGAAAATCAGAGAACAGAAAGAAAGGGTAAGGCCATAGGCAGGGAGTTTGTCCAACAGTGCCTTGTGCCAGACTCTGTCAAAAGCTTTAGAGATATCAAGGGCGACGACAAAGGATTCCCCATAATTCCTCAGAGGAGATGAACATACATGAACAAGATAGGACAGGAGATCACCAGTGGATCTTGCTTGCAGAAGCCATACTGGTGATCGGAGATAAGTGAAGTAGATTCAAGGCATTTCAAGAAGTGAGCATTGAGCAAAGTTTCAAAATCTTTAGCGACAGAAGATGTTAGGTCAATTGGTCAGTAGTTTGAAGGAATAGAGCAGTCACAATTCTTAGGAACAGGTTGCACTAGAGCATGCTTCCAAGATGAAGGATACATACATACATACATACATACATACATACATACATACATACATACATACATACATACATACATACATGCATACATACATACATACATACATACATACATTACATTACATTAAATGCATACATACATACATACATACATACATACATACATACATACATACATACATACATACATACATACATACATACATACATACATACATACATACATACATACATACATACATACATACATACTATACATATATACATACATGCATACATACATACATGCATACATACATACATACATACATACATACATACATACATACATACATACATACATACATACATACATACATACATACATACATACATACATACATACATACATACATACATACATACATACATACATACATACATACATACATACATACATACATACATACATACTCGTATATACATGCATGCAAGCACACGTGGATACAAAGAAGATTACGAACATATATCAGCTAGCATCCATGCACAAACATACCAGCAAGCAAACATGAGTGTCTCAGTGTGTGTAAAAATAAAAGGACACTTATTAATTAGATATGATTTATCAAATATATAGAACAACCTACAATCAAATCAAATATCTTTGTAATTTTATAGGAAATGTATAAAGATGGATAGATAGATAGATAGATAGATAGATAGATAGATAGATAGATAGATAGATAGATAGATAGATAGATAGATAGATAGATAGATAGATAGATAGATACAAATGCAGACAGACACACAGACTTATAGATAGATAGATAGATAGATAGATAGATAGATAGATAGATAGATAGATAGATAGATAGATAGATAGATAGATAGATAGATAGATAGATGATAGAAAAAATATTGTAGAAATGTGTATATGAATATACTTATGCGTACATACATATGTATGAGTGTATGTGTGTATATATATTCATATATATATATATATATATATATATATATATATATATATATTATATATATATATATATATATATATATATATATATATATATATATATATAATAGATATCACATAAAAGAATAATACATTTTCTTAGAATAATTATTAGTATATGAGAATGGAGAGAGAGAGAGAGAGAGAGAGAGAGAGAGAGAGAGAGAGAGAGAGAGAGAGAGAGAGAGAGAGAGAGAGAGAGAGAGAGAGAGAGAGTTGTTCGATTTAATGATTGGTGCAAGCCGAATTATTGATACCATGTTGGACAAGGGGAGGGTCTGCCAAAGAAAAACACATTTTCTATATCAAAATCAATGTGCTGTTTGTCTTGTTACTGTTAGTGCTATTTTCATAAGACATGACAAGACTACTTCCTGGCCATTTATCTAAGCATAAAGTACTGAAAATACTATTTCACCCATACCTCCGAACATCTATTAGCTTATTCACTGAGTTTTCTATGCGTACCACTT
>JAXCGZ010015813.1:12500-30000 GCA_037179515.1 Halocaridina rubra | reverse complement strand
TTTATACCTTCTGTGGTGTGTAGTTGGTAGCGCCTTGACTTAGTAATTATAAGTCCTAGGTTCGACTCCCGGTCGGGGTAAAAAATGATTCATGTTTCACATATGTAATGTGCTTATCTGGTTATTTCATGGCCCGAATGAGATTGGGAATTGAATTAAATGCTAAAATAAAGTCACGAGTAAGGTTGGGGAATCTGTAATATGAACATAGTGGCATTCAGATAGAATGCGTTCTTTCCTAAGTATAGCAGATATAAGCTATAAGGTTGGATTCCTTTTATACCTCCTGTGGTGTGTAGTTGGTAGCGCCTTGACTCAGTAATTATAAGTCCTAGATTCGAGTCCCGGTCGGGGTAAAAAATGATTCATGTTTTCACATATGTAATGTGCTTCCTTGGTTATTGTATGACCCGAATGAGATTGGAAATTGAATTAAATGCTAAAATGAAGCCACGAGTGAGGTTGGGAAATCTGTAATATGAACATAGTGGCATTCAGATAGAATGCGTTCATCCCTAAGTATAGCAGATATAAGCTATAAGATTGAATTCCTTTTATACCTTCTGTGGTGTGTAGTTGGTACCGCCTTGACTTAGTAATTATAAGTCCTAGGTTCGAGTCCCGGTCGGGGTAAAAAATTATTCATGTTTTCACATACGTAATGTGCTTGCTTGGTTATTGTATGACCCGAATGAGATTGGGAATTGAATTAAATGCTAAAATGAAGCCACGAGTGAGGTTGGGGAATCTGTAATATGAACATAGAGGCATTCAGATAGAATGCGTTCATCCCTAAGTATAGCAGATATAAGCTATAAGGTTGGATTCCTTTTATACCTTCAGTGGTATGTAGTTGGTAGCGCCTTGACTTAGTAATTATAAGTCCTAGGTTCGAGTCCCGGTCGGGGTAAAAAATTATTCATGTTTTCACATATGTAATGTGCTTGCTTGGTTATTGTATGACCCGAATGAGATTGGGAATTGAATTAAATGCTAAAATGAAGCCACGAGTGAGGTTGGAGAATTTATAATATGAACATACTGGCATTCAGATAGAATGCGTTCATCCCTAAGTATAGCAGATATAAGCTATAAGGTTGGATTCCATTTATACCTTCTGTGGTGTGTAGTTGGTAGCGCCTTGACTTAGTAATTATAAGTCATAGGTTCGAGTCCCGGTCGGGGTAAAAAATGATTCATGTTTTCACATATGTAATGTGCTTGCTTGGTTATATATATATATATATATATATATATATATATATATATATATATATATATATATATATATATATATATATATATATATATATATATATATATATATATATATATATATATATATATATATATATATAGTATATATATATATATATATATATATATATATATATATATATATATATATATATATATATATATATATATATATATATATATATATATATATATATATATATATGTATATATATATATATATATATATATATATATATATATATATATATATATATATATATATATATATATATATATATATATATATATATATATATATATATATATATATATATACATATATATATATATATATATATATATATATATATATATATATATATATATATATACATATATATATATATATATATATATATATATATATATATATATATATATATATATATATATATATATATATATATATATATATATATATATATATATATATATATATATATTTAGATATATATATTTATCTTCCTTGGCTGTTTCCCCCTTTAATTGGGGGGTAGCCGACATCAAAAAAAGAAAACAATAATGGGATTACTTTTCTTTATGGGCAATGATGAGGGAGCTTGCGCCCGTTCACATGGCACTGCTGGAGTACCAAAGCCCATTCTCCCGGCTCTTCCACAACCTGTGTCGCTTCACAACTGCCAACCCCCATACTGCCCCTACCACAGGGCTACCTCTGTAAGATGCAGCCCCGTGGTAACAGTAGATGCCCATCAGAGCTGCGTCACAATCGCTCGCCACTCAATCCTATTCCTAGCACGCTCGCTTGCTTCCCTCACATCCATCCTCCTATCATTCAGGGCTCTCCTTACTCCAACCATCCACCCACTAGCATTTCTCCCATCAACTCTAGCATTCATCACCTTTTTCAGCAATCTTTTATCATCTATCCTTTCCACATGGCCAAACCATCTCAGAACATTCATATCTACTCTGGCTGCAATTTCTCTCCTCACACCCGTTCTTGCTCTCACCACTTCATTCCTAACCCTATCCAACCGAGATACACCAATCATACTCCTCAGGCATTTCATCTCAAACACATTTAGTTTCTTTCTCTCACTTACTTTCATACCCCATAACTCTGATCCATACATCACAGTTGACACAACCACTGTATCATACAAAACTTTCTTAACATTCATTTCCAACCCTCTATTCTTCTTCACTCCTTTCAACGCACCCAACACTTTACATCCTTCATTCACTCTGTGACACACATCTGCTTCCACTCCACCATTTGCAGCTATAACCGAGCCTAAATACTTAAAATGATCAACTTCCTCAAGTGTCTCTCCATTCAACATAACATTCAATTCAGCACCATCCTCATTTCTTGTATACCTCATGACCTTACTCTTTCCCACATTCACTCGCAACTTCCTTCTCTCACACACCATTCCAAATTCTGACACTAACTGACACAGCTTCTCCTCTGAATATGCCACCACCACAGTATCATCTGCAAACAGCAGCTGATTCAGCTCCCACTCGTTATCATCCCCATCTACCATTTTCAAACCTTGACCACGCACTCGCTCATTCACCCCTGTTACGACTCCATCAATATACAAATTGAACAGCCATGGTGACATCACACATCCCTATCTCAGTCCCACACTCACTGGAAACCACTCACTCACTTCATTCTCTACCCTAACACAAGCTCTACTGCCCTCATGCAAACTCTTCACTGCATGCAACAGTTTACCATTAATTCCATATAATCTTAAAACATTCCACATTGCCTCTCTATCAACTCCATCATACACTTACTCCAGATCCAAATATGAAAAATACATATCCTTACCCTCTGCTAAATATTTCTCACATAACTGCCTAACTATAAAAATCTGATCTATACAACCTCTACATCTGCTAAAACCTCTCTGCGCTTCCGCGATGACATATTCTGTCTTATCCCTAATCCTATTAACCAGTAACCTACCATACACTTTTCCTACAACACTCAATAAACTTATACCACTAAAATTACTGCATTCATACACATCTCCCCTACCTTTGTATAGGGGCACTATACAGGCAATCACCCATTCCACTGGCACCATTGACAATATTAAGCATATATTAAACACTCTCACTAACCATTCCAATGCAGTCACACCCCCTTCTTTCAACATCTCCTCTCTCACACCATCCATTCCAGGTGCTTTACCTGCTTTCGCTTCATACATTGCCCTTTTCACCTCCTCTCTTGTAATCTCTCTTTCATTTTCATATCCCATTACTGGCATTTGAACTCCCCCTCTGCCACTATAGCTGCCTCTCTATTTTCCTCAACACTCAGCAAGTACTCAAAATATTCTACCCATCTTTGCCTTGAATCGTTCCCTCTTAACATCTGTCCATTCACATCTTTCACTGTCTCTTTCATCCTCGATCCACCCTTCCTTACTCTCTGCACTTCTTTCCAAAACTTCTTTTTATTCTCCTCATATGACCTACTAAACTCCTGTCCCCACCTAACATTTGCCAACCTCTTCTCTTCCTCTACCTTCTGCTTGGTTTCTACATTTTTCTCCCTATATCTTTCATACTTCTCCCTACTGTTACACTGCAGCCATTCCTCAAAAGCCCTCTTTTTCTCTTCCACATTCATTTTCACCCCTTCATTCCACCACTCGCTGCCCCTCCTCATGCCACCTCCAACAAACCTCTTTCCACACACATCACTTGCATGTCCCACAAAACATTCTTTTATCAACCCCCATTCCTCCTCTAACTCCCCAACTTCTCTTTCTTTCACCCTGTCATGTGCCACTTTCAACGTGTCCTGATATTCCTGTCTCTTCTCTGGCTTTTTCAACTCTTCCACCTTCACTATTTCCCTTATACATCCCCCCACTCTATTTCCCCACTCTTTGCTACTACCACTTTTCCTTCAACCAAAAAAATATCAGACATCCCAGCAGCCACACCCTTAAATGCATGCACATCTTTCACTCTACCAATCATGCTCTTTGCTACCAATACGCAATCCATCAATGCTCTTTCTTTCACTCTTCCTTTTGCCACTCTCATCCATGTATACTTATTTATTAATTTCTTCTTGAAAAAACTAATACCTATCACCAACTCTTGCTCCACACACATATCTATCAGTGTCTCGCCACTCTCATTCCCACCTAGAACCCCATACTTTCCTCCAATTCCTTCTACCTCTCCATCACCCACTCTGGCATTCAAGTCACCCAACACAACTACATAGTTCCTTCTACTCAGACCATCCACACACCTAGTTAACTCATTTCAGAATTCATCCAGCTCTTCCTCACTTCTCTTACATCCTGGCCCATACACACTAACAAGAGCCCAGCATTCCCTACCTGTCCTAGCCCTCACCCACATTAGCCCAGATGACACTTCTTTCCATTCCACTTCCTTATTTACCATCCATTCACTCAGCAATAATGCCACACCTTCTCTCGCTCTTCCCTTTTCAACCCCAGACACCCTATCTGCCACATCACCAAATGCCACTTCTCCAAACTAATATCTAATCTCACATCTTTTGCTCTCTATCGTACTACAACCACGCACATTTAGACACCCTAAAGCTAGAGTTTGGGGAGAAGTTGTTCTCCCCTCTACTCCCCTTCTTCTTTGACGTCTTGCAGGAGGTTAAAACAAGGGGGGGGGGGATTCCCAGTCCCCTCGCCCTGTCCACTTTTAGTCGCCTCTTAGGATACGGAGGGAATACTCTGGGGCTATTGTTTGATGTTGTGCCCGCCACCACAGGGCATATATATATATATATATATATATATATATATATATATATATATATATATATATATATATATATATATATATATATATATATATATATATATATATATATATATATATATATATATATATATATATATATATATATATATATATATATATATATATATATATATATATATATATATATATATATATATATATATATATATATATATATATATACATATATATATATATATATATATATATATATATATATATATATATATATATATATATATATATATATATATATATATATATATATATATACATATATATATATATATATATATATATATATATATATATATATATATATATATATATATATATATATATATATATATATATATATATATATATATATATATATATATATATATATATATATATATATATATATATATATATATATATATATATATATATATATATATATATATATATATATATATATATATATATATATATATATATATATATATATATATATATATATATATATATATATATATATATATATATATATATATATATATATATATATATATATATATATATATATATATATATATATGTATATATTTAAATATATATATTTATATATATATATATATATATATATATATATATATATATATATATATATATATATATATATATATATATATATATATATATATATATATATATATATATATATATATATATATATATATATATATATATATATATATATATATATATATATATATATATATATATATGTATATATATATATATATATATATATATATATATATATATATATATATATATATATATATATATATATATATATATATATATATATATATATATATATATATATATATATATATATATATATATATATATATATATATATATATATACATAGTAAGGAAGACCATCAGTGAAACAAAACTTATAAAACAATGCTATATTTCGGATCCTAACTGGATCCCTTCTCAAGCCCAAGGGATTCAGTTAGGATCCGAAATATAGCATTGTTTTATAAGTTTTGTTTTACTGATGGGCTTCCTTACTATTTAGTGCTGTATGCTAACAGTTTGTACTTATATATATATATATATATATATATATATATATATATATATATATATATATATATATATATATATATATATATATACACACTAGTTGTCATCTACTAACTTAAGTCAAAATCCATATTCACCTCTTTTTAATATTCACTGGATGAACGCAACGTAAAATGGCTCTTAACGTAAGAAATAACACCAGCTGTTCAAGCATATGCAATATAATAGATAGATAGATAGATAGATAGATAGATAGGTAGATAGATAGATAGATATATAGATAACTAGATAGATAGATAGATAGATAAATAGATAGATATATATATATTTATAGATAGATAGATAGATAGAGAAAATTTCTGACCAACAATTCAAAAATAGATAGACAGAGATATATATAGATAGATGGAGAATATTTCTTATCAAAATTTCAAAGAAAGATAGATAGATAGATAAATTGATAGGTGGATGGCCGGATGGTGAGATATGGGAAGTTAGATAGATAATGGCTAATCGATATTTAACAATGTTGTTTATACTCAAAAACAGGTCTTTTTTATCTGTTCATGTATCTCCCTATCTAACCAACTATTTATCAATATACCTGGTTAGCCATATTGCCATGTTTAAACACATTTTTTTTTGCGGGTGTGACACCGGGACAGGCATAAAGAGCCCTAATTAATAAAGGCCTGGGCACAAGAGAACTCCTACAGTATATTTTTTTATTAATTACTTGCTATGATATTTAAAATTAATTGCAAATTCTATTAATATTTTATTTATACATAACCAAATAGATTGTAATGTTTAATAACTGCAATATTACTGGGAGTGCCCATGTGCACGTCCCCAAGTACAGTTATCTGAATAAGTAAAAAAAAGAACACCAAGATGAAGGAAAAGAAATATGTTAAGGACAAGACAGAGATAAGGTAATATCACAAAGAGGAAAACTACTGACAGAAAAAACAGTCAAAGTACAGAGGACCAAGAGATATGGAGACTAGGCCCTCAGATGATGATAGACCAGCTTTTTGAAGGATGATAGGTTATAAGAAGTAGGAAAGACAGAAGGAGGAAGAGAGATTCCAGAGTCTGGAGGTAGATGGGAAGAAGCAGTCGTTGCACCGACCAATCCGCGAGCTACAAATCTCCACACAGTACCTGTGAGATGAGGCCACTTGTCGACTGTTACGCAGCCTCGGCAGAGGGAAAGGGATGCAACTCGCCAACTCATTAGAGCAGCGATGGAAATAGTAGCGATAGAAAAGAGAAACAGAAGTTACCTTACTGCGAAGAGAGAGAGAATCCAGATTAGAAGTAAGGGATCGATCATTAATGAGTCTGAATGCCAAAGATTCAACCCTATCAAGGAGATAAGTATAACAAGAAGCACCCAAGATGTGTGAGCAGTATTCTAAGCAGGGACAGATAAGACCTTTATGAATCTTAAGTAGCTGTAAAGAGGAAAAGTAATGCCGGAAGCGAAGCAAAACCCCCAATTTTTTGGATAAATATATAGAAGTTTGGATTATGTGATTCCTCCAAGACAAGTTAGAGGCTATATGAATTCCTAATATGTTGATAGAATTAAGAGGGTCAGTTTCGTTAGTTTCGAGAACAATAGGGTTAGAAATATAAAGAGACTGTGTCTTGGAGGCTTTGAATTTAACTAAATTTTGTGTGCCCCACTCAGATACCCTCTGCAAATTGGAGTTGAGAGTAGAAGAAAGAGTGATACGAGATTGATTACGAGTAGCAGATGAAGGTTAAGAAGAAAAGGCAGAGTAAAAGTGAAGGGTAGAATCATCAGCAAAGGCATGAAGAAAAGAAGAAGATGGGGATTGTAGAGATCATTGCTGAAGAGAAGGAACAGAGTAGGTGAAAGAACAGAGCCCTGTGGAACACCACTGGTAACAGAGAAAGGACTAGATGTCGCACCATCAACAACTACTGTTATAAAACAGTCAGAAAGAAGTCTGGGAATCAGAAAACAGAGAGAAGGGGGTAAAGCCATAGGCAGGGAGTTTGGCCAACAGAGCCTTGTGCTTGACTCTTTCAAAAGCCTTAGAGATATCAAGGGTGATGACAAATGATTCCCCATAGTTCCTCAGGGAAAATGACCATACATGAGTAAGATAGTACAGGAGGTTACCAGTAGATCTGGCCTTGTGGAAGCCGTACTGGTGATCGGAGATAAATGAGTTAGATTCAAGGCGTTTCAGGAAGTGAACATTCAGCAAAGTTTTGAAAACTTTAGCAATAGAGGAGGTTAGGGCAATATGTCGGTAGTTTAAAGGAATAGAGCGGTCATTCTTCTTAGAAACAGGTTGAACTAGAGCATGCTTCCAAAGATGAAGGATAGATTTGGTTGAAAGAATGAGGCGAAAAAGACGGCAAAGCACAAGAGCCAGGTAATCTGCAAACTCCTTAAGGAACTTGTAGGGATACCATCGGGACCATACCTTGTTCGTCTTTAGCGGGCGAAGAACCTTTAGAATTTTGCATGAAGAAAGTATAAAGGAGGGCATAGGGTTAGAGAGGGGTAAAGATTGATGAACAGGTGAGCTGAAATCGTTTATAGAAGCATTAGCAGACAAATGAGACCCAAAGAGAGTGACTTTGTCAATGGGAGAGGAAGCTATAGAACCAACAGAACGAATGAGAGGGGGAAAGCTTGAGATACAGGAGTTTTTGGAGAGGTTTTTGGCTAAGGACCAGAAGCATTTGTCAGTAGGAGAGGAGATAAGGTCATCAACTTTCTATCTTATATAGGAAGCTTTAAACCTCCGAATCTTAGCACTACTGCAATTCCTAGCAACAATAAAAGCAGAGCGAGTTAGATCAGAAGGAGAGGCTTGGTAAGATCGGTGTGCCCAATATATATATATATATATATATATATATATATATATATATATATATATATATATATATATATATATATATATATATATATATATATATATATATATATATATATATATATATATATATATATATATATATATATATATATATATATATATATATATATATATATATATATATATATATATATATATATATCTATATATATATATATATATATATATATATATATATATATATATATATATATATATATATATATATATATATATATATATATATATATATATATATATATGATATATATATATATATATATATATATATATATATATATATATATATATATATATATATATATATATATATATATATATATATATATATATATATATATATATATATATATATATATATATATATATATATATATATGTATATGTATGTATATATATATATATATATATATATATATATATATATATATATATATATATATATATATATATGAATCAGTTTTACCCCAACAGGGACTTAAGCCTAAGACTTATAATTACTGAGCCAAGGCACTACCAAATACACCACAAAAGGTCTAAAAGGGAAACAGACCTTACAGTTTATATCTGCTATACTAAGATTGAATGCATTCTATCTGAATGCCACTATGTTTATATTACAGTTTCCCCCAACCTCACTCGTAGTTTCATTTTCGCATTTAATTCAACTCCCATTCTCATTCGGGATCAACAATAATCAAATAAGCACATTACCATATGTGAAAACATGAGTCATATTTACCCCGACCGGAACTTGAACCTAGGACTTATTATTACTAAGCCAAGGTGCTACCAACTACACCACAAAAGCTTTAAAAGGGAAACAGACCTTACAGCTTATATCTGCTATACTAGGAGTCAACGCATTCTATTTGAATGCCGCTATGTTCATATTACAGCTTCCACCAACCTCACTTATGGTTTCCTTTTCGCATTTAATTCAACTCCTAATCTCATTCGGGACCAATAATAATCAAATAAGCACATTTCAATATGTGAAAACATTAATTATTTGTACCCCAACCGGAACTTGAACCTAGGACTTATAATTACTAAGCCAAGGCACTACCAACAACACCACAGAAGGTCTAAAAGTTAAACAGACCTTAAGCTTATATCTGCTATACTAGGAATGAATGCATTCTATCTGATTGCCACCATATGTATGTTACCGTTTCCCCCATACTCACTCGTGGTTTCGTTCTCGCATTTAATTGAACTCTCAATCTCATTCGGGACCAACAATAATCAAATAAGAACATTACCATATGTGAAAACATGAATCATTTTTAACCCCAACTGGGACTTCAAACTAGTTCTTATAATTACTAAGTCAAGGCACTACCAACTACACCACAGAAGGTTTAAAACGGAAACAGACCTTATAGCTTATATCTACTATACTAGGAATGAATTCATTCTATCTGAATGCCACTATGTTCTTATTACAGTTTCCCCCAACGTCACTTGTGGTTTCCTTTTCGCTTTTAATTCAACTCCCAATTTCATTCGGGACCAACAATAATTAAATAAACACTTGCCATATGAGAAAACATGAATCATTTTTAACCTGACCGGGACTTAAACCTAGGAATTATAATTACTAAGCCAAGGCGCTACTAAGTACGCCACAGAAGGTCTAAAAGGGAAACAGACCTAATAATAAAAAATTTACTTTTTTTGTATTTGTTATAATAACTTTTGTAACATACCGACTGGATGCCAAGTTACTCCAGAGAGACAATGGAATATGCACCAAATCTAATTTTTCTTATTGCTATTATCGTTTTAAGATGACGCGGAACTTCCAAAGTAATAAACATCAGTTTTGAGGAAAATCACTTGTTGGATGCTTTGGAAGTGCCTGTAATAAAACTGGATTGACCTTTTAAACTACTGTCAGTGTACATGGATAGATAGATACATACATACGTACATACATACATGCATACATACATACATAAATACATGCATACATATATATATATATATATATATATATATATATATATATATATATATATATATATATATATATATATATATATATATATATATATATATATATATATATATATATATATATATATATATATATATATATATATATATATATATATATATATATATATATATATATATATATATATATATATATATATATATATATATATATATATATATATATATATATATATATATATATATATATATATATATATATATATATATATATATATATATATATATATATATATATATATATATATATATATATATATATATATATATATATATATATATATATATATATATATATATATATATATATATATATATATATATAGATATATATATATAGATATATATATATATATATATATATATATATATATATATATATATATATATATATATATATATATATATATATATATATATATATATATATATATATATATATATATACATATACATATATATATATATATATATATATATATATATATATATATATATATATATATATATATATATATATTCAAAGAAAAGCATTTTACCATATGTGAAAACATGAATTATTTTTACCCCGACCGGGAATTGAACCTTGGACATATAATTACTAAACCAAGGCACTACCAACTACACCACAGAAGGTGTAAAACGGAAACGGACCTTACAGCTTACATCTGTTATACTAGGAATGAACGCATTCTATCTGAATGCCGTAGGAACTTGGCTTAGTAATTATATGCCCAAGGTTCAAGTCACGGTAGGGGCAAAAATTATTCCTGTTTTTACATATGGTAATGTGCTTGTTTGATTTTTATTGGTACGAATGAGATTGAGAATTGAATTAATTGAGAAAACGAAACCATGAGTGAGGTTGGGGGAAACTGTAATATGAACATAGTGGCATTCAGATAGAATGCGTTCGTTGCTAGTATAGCAGATAGATGCTGCCAGGTCTGTTTCCCCTTTAGACCTTCTGTGGTGTAGTCGGTAGCGCATGGGCTTAGTAATTATATGTCCAAGGGTCAAGTCCCGATCAGGGTAAAAATGATTCATATATATATATATATATATATATATATATATATATATATATATATATATATATATATATATATATATCCAGATAAGTATAGCATATATAAGCTATAAGGTTGGATTCCTTTTAACCTTCTGTGGTGTAGTGGTAGCGCCTTGACTTAGTAATCATAAGTCCTAGGTTCGAGTCCCGGTCGGGGTAAAAAATGATTCATGTTTTCACATATGTAATGTGCTTATATGGTTATTTCATGGCCCGAATGAGATTGGGAATTGAATTAAATGCTAAAATGAAGCCACGAGTGAGGTTGGGGAATCTGTAATATGAACATAGTGGCATTCAGTTAGAATGCGTTCATTCCTAAGTATAGCAGATGTAAGCTATAAGGTTGGATTCCTTTTAACCTTCTGTGGTGTAGTGGTAGCACCTTGACTTAGTAATCGTAAGTCCTACGTTCGAGTCCCTGTCGGGGTAAAAAATTATTCATGTTTTCACATATGTAATGTGCCTATCTGGCTATTTCATGGCCCGAATGAGATTGGGATTGAATTAAATGCTAAAATGAAGCCACGAGTGAGGTTGGGGAATCTGTAATATGAACATAGTGGCATTCATTAGAATGCGTTCATTCCTAAGTATAGCAGATATAAGCTATAAGGTTTGATTCCTTTTAACCTTCTGTGGTGTAGTGGTAGCGCCTTGACTTAGTAATCTTAAGTCCTAGGTTCGAGTCCCGGTCGGGGTAAAAAATTATTCATATATATATATATATATATATATATATATATATATATATATATATATATATATATATATATATATATATATATATATATACAGAGTTAGAAATAGATAGGAATGTATATTTTGCACAAGGTTCCAAGATACAATGCTTCCTATAGTTCTTTTCAAGATTGTATAAACAAACAAACAAACAAACAAACATTTATTTCCATTTTTGTGCAATGGTTATTCTTGTGCAATCTAAAAGTAACTTATAAGTAGATATATAATTGAACTAATAAGTAAGAGGGTAATACATACTGTTAAATTAAATAATGGTATCCTAGAAAATAACAATAATGTAATAAAAATGTTAACAATATTATTAATAATAAAGTAGAAGATCTGGTATTGAAAGAAAGCTTTCGGATTATTAAGATCAGATCAAGCAATCAAAATAAGCAAACATTTATTTCCATTTTGTACAATGGTTATTTTCAAAGTAAAAATTTACTTATAAGTAGACATGTAAATAAACTAATAAATAAGAGGGTAATACATATAGTTAAATTAAATGTAGTTCTCATAGAAAATAATAATGCTGTAAAAATACTGTAATAAACATGTAATTAAACTAATAAATAAGAGGGTAATACATATAGTTAAATTAAATATAGCTTTCATAGAAAATAATAATGCTGTAATAAAAATATTAACAATAATGTTAATAATAAAGTAGTAATAATAATACTAGATACAGTGTCGTTATTATCGGCATCATTTCCATTATTGTTTTCCTTACAATGAGAATAATTAGTTCTTAACGAGCAGCAACTATTTGTCCAAAAGAAAACTGGATAGTTTGCGTTAGAAAGCTGTGAAGGAGGATGCATTTTTAAGATGCTCAGGCATATTGTTCCAGAGTGTTGGCCCTTTGATAGTGATCATCTTTGAACCTGCTTCTGTGTTTGTTCTGTGAATAAAGAGCTCACTGTTCTAACTAGTGTTCGTTCCCCTTATATCCCTGGCTGCTTTTAACTCAAATAGCCAGCTAGAATAATGACGGTCCAAAATTTTGAATACAAAACATAAATAGCATAGGCGACCTTGTTTTCTGCCCGCAGCAACCCAAGTTTATTGAGAGCTGGTATGATGTGGTCATATTTTCTTATTCCTCCCAGGGCAACTCGAGCTGCAAAATTAATAAGCTTCTGTATTCTGTTTATCTATGTCTTAGTGGTAGCTCCCCAAACAGTTGTGCAGTAATTAATGTGACTTAGGGCTAGAGATTCAACAACAGTTATTCGAGTGGTAGTCTCAAAATTGTCTTTTATACGTGATAAGTACATTAATGTTCCTGTAACCTTTTTGCATACTTTATCTATGTGGGAATCAAGTAACATGTAGTTATCAAAGTGAATTCCTAGGTTTTTGACAGTTTTGCTAGGTGTGATAATATTGTTGCAAAAATTAATTGTTGTGTTTTCTGGAATTTGTACTATATGGAACCTTGAACCAAAAAACATGCATTGTGTTTTGCTTTCGTTAATTTACAGCCCAAATTCTTGAAAATAGGTTTTAATTTTTGACAGAGTGTTTTCTGCTCTTAATGTTAGCTCTGGGAGATTATTAATATCACCACTAAGGAGTAGTTGAGTGTCATCTGCATATTGTACGACTATACAGTCAGAAATGAAAGAAGATAGATCATTTACGTAAATGGAGAAGAAGATAGGACCAAGTACTGATCTCTGTGGAACACCAAATGATACATATTTTGGCATAGAGATAATGTTGCTAAGCCGTATAGATTGTTTACGGTTAGATAGATACTCGCTAAACCAGCTCGGATCAATATTTAGATTAGTACAATTACTTAAAAGAATTTCATGGTTTACACTGTCGAAGGCTTTTGATAAGTCTAATAATACAAGCAGAGATATTTTTTTCATATATATATTATTATACATACTATTCGTAACTTTGAGCAGTGCAGTTTCCGTCGAGAGTCTCGGTCTGAAACCATGTTTGTTAATAGATAATAGCCTATTTGACTCTAAATATGACATAAGTTGGCATGCAACAATTTTTTATAATATTTTAGAGAAAATGGGTAGCAGGGAAATGGGACGATAGTTTGTCACATCTTCTCTGTCCCCCTTTTTATGCAGAGGTATTACATGTGATATTTTCCAAGAGTCAGGAAACTTTTTAGTAACAATGGAAGTGTTCATAATAGTTAGAATATAAGATACAATCATGGGTAGAGCATCTTTGATGAACTGAAATGGTATACCATCTTGACCATAAGACCCAGAGTTTCTAAGGCTCTTTATGGTAAGAACTGGGGCAGCACAATCGATAGGATTTATCTTGAAGTACTCTCTTGTGTTTACATTGGAAGAATTGCCATTTAAGCAATTACTCATATTCACTGAGTTGATGTTGTCTTGTGTTTTCTTATAGGTATTTTTGCCAACGTTAGCAAAATAGTTATTAAAGTTTTCAGCTTTGTCATCTCGCACTTAAGTACATGTCTCTCTGCCAGAAGTCATCTTTACCTTGAAATCTTTACACCTGACAATCCATTCTTGACAGCCGAGCTTTCAAAGCACTCTTCATCGTCAGTAAATTAAATATACTTCGTCGAAAAGAAATCCCTTGAAAAACAAGAAAGTTAGCAAGTTACACTTCCAGAAGAGATGAAATCTCATTTCTGGCAGGGGAGTGTCTTCAGCAAACACACTTTAATACTTAGTATTTCAAAGTGTTTTACCAAGAATTGGGGAAAGTTATATAGCTGTTGAAATTGCTCTGGATACATTGCATAGTATTTTAGCGTAGGTAAGGAAAGAATATTGTTCACAAAGTACCAAGACACCATGCTTTAGATATCTCTCATGAAGAGTGTCTTAAGAAAGCTTCTACCATTGAGGAATATGTCACTTCGCCAGAAATTATCTTCAAAAGAGAAGAAGAAGAAGAAGAAGAAGAAGAAGAAGAAGAAGAAGAAGGAAGAAGAAGAAGAAGAAGAAGAAGAAGAAGAAGATGACCATAAATATGAACAGCAAACTTGATATGAGAAGAAGAAGAAGAAGAAGAAGAAGAAGAAGAAGAAGAAGAAGAAGAAGAAGAAGAAGAAGAAGAAGAAGAAGACCATAAATAATGACAGTGAACTTGATATGCAGGAATAGCACGAAATGCAGTAAGGGGATTTGGGGGACCGAAGGAGGGAGGGGCTGAAGAGGAAAAAAAAAAAAGGGAGGGCAAGAATAAGAAGATAAGAAAGTAGGAGGAGGACGAGGAGTAGAAACAAATATGAGAGCTAGGAGCAAGAGGAGAAGCCAGATTTATTAATAAAGTATACACGTATTAATATGGATTATTTGGGGAGAGGGGGAGGAATGGAGGCGATGGAAGGCGAGGAAGAGATGCACAATTGAGGAACGACCAAGAGGAGGAAGAAGAGGAAACAAAAGAAGACTATGAGGAAGAGGAGGAGGAGAATTAAGAGAGGAAGAGGAGGAGACATCACAAAGGTAGATTATTAAAAGGAGGAGAAGGAAGTGGAATTGACGAAACTGAAATAAAAAACTATTTTGGAGATGTTGGAGGAGGAGGAGAAGAAGAGAGAGAAGGAGGAGGAGGAGGAGGAGGAGGAGGAGGAGCATTAAGAGAAGAGAATAAGACGTCAAAGAAGGTATACGAAAGTGTACTAAAATGAGGAACCGAAACAAATAAAGAATTAATACATTGAGAAGTGGGGAGTCGAAGAGGAAGATGAGGAGATGAAGGAAAAGAGGGAGGAGGAGGAGGAGGAGGAGAAGGAGGAGGAGGAGGGGGTACAAACATACAGATTAAAAAAAAAAAAAGAATAAACGAAGTATGGAATTTTGGTTGAAAGTGGAGGGGAGAGGCGGAGGAGGAGGGGAGAAGGAGGAGCTGGGAAGAGGGGGGAGGAAGAGGAGGGGGGAGGAGGAGGAGACGAAAGGGAAGAAAGGTGGTGGTATGGGATGCACACTACAGGAGAGGTCCTCTCTCTCTCTCTCTCTCTCTCTCTCTCTCTCTCTCTCTCTCTCTCTCTCTCTCTCTCTCTCTCTATGAGATGTCAGTAAGGAGTTTGTGAGTGGACTGATTAGACCTTTTCGTTTTGATCACGAGTTCTCCCCTCCCCGACTTTCACTCGCTCACTCTCTTCCTCATTCATTTGCTCATTCGCTTTCTTGGTTCTTATTCATTCACTCATTGTATGTATGTATGTATGTATCTATTTATCTATCTATCTCTCTACACTGACAGTAGTTTAAAAACCCAATCCAGATTTATTACAGATGTTTCCAAAGCATGCAACAAGTGCTTCTCCTCAGAATTATAGCACTGACATTTATCAATCTGAAAGTTCCGCGTAATTTTAAAACGATAATTGAGATGAGAAAAATTAGATTTGTTGCATATTTACATTGTCTCTCTGGAGTAACTTGGTCTCCAGTCGTTATATTACAAAAGTTATTATAGTAAATACAAACAAAAGTCAATTTTGTATTGCCTTTACAGTGCATCTGGATATCAGTGTCTTAAAATAATCAAATTCTTACCCATGAAATAAACAAATGGAAATG
>JAXCGZ010015812.1:0-45217 GCA_037179515.1 Halocaridina rubra | reverse complement strand
TATTATTATGTGTTTTACTGTACTGTAATGCATTATTACAGTATTATTACAGTATTAAAATTCATTGATATTGCATACTTTGTTGTATGTAGTACTTATGTATCTTTAGCCTAAGTACTCTGCAGTACTGTATATGTATGTACTGTACAGTACTTTTTTTTTTCCTACCTAAACACAACTTACGAACAATTCTATTTACGAACTGACTACTGGATCCTTCCTTGTTCCTAAATTGGGGAGTGTCTTTCAACTATTTGATTGACACATCATTCGTAAGCTTTGGCATGAACATCAGTCATATCTCTATTCTAAGCTTAATACAAATGTCGTGCGTCATATGCAGTTTTGAACATTCACAATCTGAACATTTGTCCCAAAAATTGCATTGAAATAACTATTGTTTTGTTGTCACATCTATATGAATATAAATTATAATAGATAATGTTAAAGTATAGTATGGTAATTAAGCGTGATTTAAAATACACAGGAGGTTGGGAATAGGTTACAGTATATGTAATGTGTTGATACATTTATATAAGTTTTGAACATACGCAATTTTTACACTTTTTAATAAATAAAAACATCCTTCTGGGAGTGACTATTTAGATAGGAAATTTTTCTGTAGAATGGCACGACACAGGAATTTTACACTTTGTGATTGCCTGTTATTAACAGACAGAAGTTGTAGAGAATGATTTCGGATGCCCTGTATGTATGGATTAGTTATTATTATTTTTTTTTTAAGGAGGCTTGCTTTTAGTTTTTCTTTGGTTTGACATCATTTTTCAAGCCTGTCTCTTCAGTGCCTCTCAAGAGTTTTTTGTTTGCATAGATTTAAAGCAATTTAACTTGTTTGGATTTCCATAATTGGACTTTATGTTGGGAATTGGTGGGGGTTGTTATCTGGGAAATACGCATGTAAGGTGAACAAAAATGAAGAAATGGGAAGGAAATGTAAGAAATAAGGAACAATGATTATTAGGTAAACTTGGAGAAAAAAGGTTAAAGAATACCTAAGAAAAGAGAGGAAAGGATAAATAACTTATAACCAATAATGATGACTACGCCATTTTATGTGTCACAGTTAGTCCCCATAAATGAGGGTTCACACAGAGAGGTTAGAGCTGGGATGTTACGAGTGGATGCCCTTTCTAATGCTTCTTTTTGAGCTCAATCCCCTGTCATTCGCCTCCCGACTCGTGCACCCTACTGCTGATCCACCTATAGGTGATAAATGCATATAAAAAGAAATACTATTCACTGCAGTGAAACACATACTGCCCATTTTCGCCCTACTTGTGTCAGTATCTAAATGGCGCCCTTCCGCGGCCTACTTGACATTTTTTATCAGAGCTTCTTGTCACTTGTGTCGTATTCTGCTCAAATTCTTATGTCTTGATGTTTTGCATGAACGTTTTTGATAAAGAAATAGATTTCATGTACTGTACTTAGTATTCTATCATGTAGTTTGTTGGTTTGTTGCTTTGTGTCACTATTAATACCCGTTTCAAAGGGAATGGACACAGACAGTTCTAAGCTGGGGAAATAAGGCCCTTTTTACCTCCTTGCGGTGGGCTTGAACACAGGTTTCTCATTTCTTGTCTGGAGTACTCCAACCACAGTGCCACTGCGGTTCTCAGTTATATACTTAATATTTATTCATAGATGATGGAGAAACTGTACTTTCGCACCTGTATTCCCAGCATTCTGTAAGTACCAGCAGAAATGGATTGGGGAGTGGTGGCTGGCAATCCTCCCATCCATTTTTTTTCTTGAAACAACACCTGGCAGAGAGAGCAAGCATGGGCAGGGTATATGGAACCTTTACTCTCTTAGATATTATGGCACATTTGTGGCCACAGCATAGCTCAGATCTTTATAGAACAAAAATATTCACTGGAAGTAACTTTTGCTATGCTTACATCTACACCGAATATTCTGACATACTCGTAATGCAACTCTTAGCACCCTTCATATCTGACAAGTCACAACACCCCATCTCTGTTCCTCTTTGCTTTTTTTCTCTTCATAATTATAATTTCTTCATTACTTTTACTTTTTTTTCAGCCTGCCTTTTATTGTGTCTCATTCTCATATTTCTGGCTTACCCTTGAGATTCTACTTTTTCTTAAATGTTTTCTTGGTACTTGTGCCAAATGAAGGCAATTTTCTATGCCTGTCCCGGTGTCACACTTAAAAATATATATACAGTGGAACCTCTACTTACGAATGCCCCCTGCCACGAACTAAATGACCTACGAACACAATTTTCGAACAAAATTTGAATCGACCCGTGTACAATTTTCGAGGTATGAACGCACATCCGCCCAGGTGGACGTGGTCGACCGTGTGTTTACTCTCAGTTCTACATTGGTGCCCACACTCTGAAGTTCACTTGTTCTTCTTTTGTTGCAGATTTCCAGATATTTTTGCTTTTTATTTTAAATTACCCCTCATTATGGCTCCTAAGAGTGAGAAAAATATTAGTAATAGTGACGTTACAAAGCGTAAACGTATTACTATGGAATTGAAGAAAGAAACAATAGCTAAACATCAGAACAGTGTACGTGTTTCTGATCTCGCCACGCAGTATGACATGACAAAATCGACCATCGGTACTATTTTAAAGAATGAAGAGGTCTTAATGGGCAGCTAACATGGCTAAAGGAGTGACTATTTTAACGAAGCATAGGTCTCAAGGTATGGAAGAGGTAGAAAAATTATTGTTAATTTGGATAAATGAAAAAGCTTGCTGGAGATAGTATTAGCAATGCTATAATATGCACAAAGGCTGTACAATTACACCATGATTTAGTAGCGAACATTCCTAGTGCTTGTGGGGCTAAAATTGAATTTAAAGCAAGTAGAGGCTGGTTTTAAAAATTTCATTGATGAACTGGAATTCATAGTGTTAGGCATGGAGAATCAGCTAGTGTTCCTCCACCACTATCCATGTGTGCCAGCAACTATCAACCATAAAGGTAAATACTATGTTTTAGTACGGTAGAATACTGTTCTCTAGATTTCTATAATTAAGGTTATTTCTAATTTCATTCTGTATTTTTGCCACATATAAACCCATAGAAAATATTAAAAAGGTATGTATCTGGGGCTGGGGAACGGATTACAGTAGGTCCTCGTATAACGTCGTTCCGAGTTGATTAATAGGTTATTAATAAATGAATTTTTCGACCTACCTGGCTGGTGCGGTAAATTCAAACTGCTTGCCAAAATAGTTTGTGAGCACTTCGCAGGAATGCACGGCTAGCAGCACTGCTGTATTCGTATTTATCAAGTTAATGGCTTTATTTATTTATTTGGTCATATTGAAGGATTTTATTGAATTTAAAAGAAAGCAAACACTAGCTGTAAATAGTATTTTATTCGAAATACACACGAATACAAAGCTAGCAAACACACCCATTATTTGTTTTATGAAATTAATGACTTTATTTAGTTTGTTTATATATATTTGGTTATATTGAATTTAAAAATAAAACAAATAGCTGTAAATATGATTTTATTTGAAATACACATGAATACAAAGCTAGCAAACACAGCTGTATTTGTATTTATCAAGTTAATGGCTTTATATATTTTTTTATATATATATTTGGTTATATTGAAGGATCATATTGAATTAAAAAAACAAACCAACACATAGCTGGAAATTCTATTTTATTCAAAACACACACGAAAACAAAGCTAGCAAACACAGCTGTATTCATATTTATGAAGTTAGTGGCTTTATTCATTTATTTATTTATATACAGTGCTCCCTCGTTTATCGGGGAGGTTGGGTTCCGGGACCCGCCGCGATAGGTGAAAATCCGCAAAGTAGGAGCACCATATATATTATAGGTATTTTACATTTATTTTAACCTTTACTGTATAAACCCTCCTTGCACTGTTAACAAACCACCCTATACTTTATTAATAACAGCGTGCAAGCATAAATTTATATGAACTTGATAGGTAAGCTTACTGTGAGTGACGTGATGATGAGGTGTACATACTCCACAGCCAATGACAGCTTTACGGCCGCTTTTTGCGAGAGAAGAACATGGTGGGAGTTGCTGTCACTGTTTCTTCTTTTGTGTGAAGATGGTCTTGTAAGGAGTCATGGTATCGTCGATAATATTGCAGAAGTGCACCGAACGAACCATATCATTCTCATGCTCCTGCGACAGTTGGAGTTCTTTGGCCATGTTATACATGGCTGCCAGCCTTTCGAGTGCAAGGCCAGGTTTTTCGACTTCATCGTTCGTTTCCTCTTGTTGTTCTTCATCCTCTTCATCACTTGCTGATTTTGTCATTTCCTGCAAGTCTTCATCAGTTAAAGGCTGTGAGTGGCAGTCAATCAGATCATTGACGTCTTCGTGAGTCATATCTTTAAAGCCTTCTCCTTCTAGCCATGCAGCCAACTTCACAGCTTTCCCAACTGCCGAGTTATGCACTTCACCAGAAGTGAATCCCTTGTAGTCGTAGATGTCTTCCGGCCACAATTTCTTCCAGCTGGCATTGACTGTGGCCAGCCTAATCTCTTTGATTGCATTCTGAATATTTTGAAGGCATGTAGCAATTGTGTAGTTACGCCAGTACGTCTTCAGTGCGAATTCTTTGCCGCATCCATGGAGTTAACCAGGTGTGTAGAGGACCTTGAACGCACGAATAATGCCTTGATCCATAGGCTGAATCAGTTATGTCTTATTCGATGGCAGGAACTCTACCTGAACACCGTCATAACGGAGATCAGTTGCGTGGTCACCAGCATTATCCAACAAAAGATGGACTTTAAATTCAAGGCCCTTTTCCGCAAGATAAACTTTGACCTGAGGGATAAGGCATTGGTGAAACCAGTCCGACGTGAGGCTTTTCGTGATCCAGGCCTTAGGTTTATGCATCCAATACACTGGCAGCAGATTCTTGCTTTTATTCTTCAAAGCCCTAAGGTTCTTTGACTTGTAGATAAGCCCGGGCTTTAACATAAAGCCCGCAGCATTCCCGCACATGACGAGGGTAATGCGGTCTTTGTGCGCTTTAAGTCTCGGGGCTTTAGCTTCTTCCTTGAAAAGAAGAGTGCGAGATGACATTCTCTTCCAAAATAAGCCAGAGTCATCCATGTTAAATACATGCTCAGGAGCATAATCACCTTCCTCAATAATTTTCTTGAAGTCGTTCTTTACATAATCTTCAGCTGCACCGAAAAGCTCTTTAGGCCAAAGCGTTTTTGAAATTTGGCGAACCATCCCTTGCTTGCAACAAACGATGGTTTCCTCGGTGGAGAATCGCTGGACGGTCCTGGTTGTGGATCGTCCATTTCTTCTTCTTTCTCCTCCTCCTCACGGTCGCCACGGTCGTCGTCGGGTTCGTTTGCAGCGAATGTCTTGTACAGTTTCTTCGCCTTTGTTTGTATGATACTCGTATCTAAGCTGATGTTCTTCTTCCTGCAATGAGCAATCCACGGGGCCAAAGCAGATTCTATCCGCACTATTATATTATTGCGGGGTGTTATGACCCTTTTCGCTGTTTTATTAAAAGTAATAGTCACTGTTTTCCTGATATTTGCCTTGTCCTTCTTGATGTATCGAACAGTAGATTCGTTGATGCCGAAATGGCGGCCGACATTCAAGAGCCTTCTTCCTTCCTTCAGCATATCTAACAGTTTTACCTTATCTGTTATGGTCAACATCTTCCTTTGCCGCTTAGGCTCACTATCAGAAGCCTTAGAAGATGAAGGACGCTTGGGCGGTATTGCAGGGGTTGAAATACAAAATTTTAACAAAATTATAAGCACAACGTATTAAGAAGCAAAATCCGAATGGCGCACACGTGAGTAGACTGAACGGGTGAGGCAAGACAATGGAAGATGCTGGGAGAACCAAGCTTCAATCAAAAAGCCAATCAGACCCCGTGATACAGAACATACAGAAAAACAATTCTGTGATTCGTCGTCTCAGCCAATAGCATCCCATGCACTATCTCACGTAGGTGCAACCCTTTACGTTTTCCAAGACGCCAATACACTATCGTATAGTATTTTATATGGTGCAATACTGTGAGTTACATGTTTAAATTTATGTTTTTTACTATATTTTACTGTTTTATTATTCTTAGGCTAGGAAATACTTTGTTTATCAATAAAATAATGAAAATTCAGGAAATTATAATATGTTCTATCTCACGTAGGTGCGACCCTTGTCGTTTTCCGAAACGCCAATACCAGTATCGTATATTATATGATGCAATACTGTGAGTTACATGTTTAAATTTATTTTTTTTACTATTTTTTACTGTTTTATTATTCTTAGGCTAGGAAATACTTTGTTTATCAGTAAAATAATGAAAATACTGGAAATTATAATATGTACTATCTCACGTAGGTGCGACCCTTGTCGTTTTCCGAAACGCCAATACCAGTATCATATATTATATGATTCAATACTGTGAGTTATATGTTTAAATGTATGTTTTTTACTATTTTTAACAGTTTCATTATTCTTAGGCTAGGAAATGAATTTTTTTTATCAATAAAGTAATCAAAATACTGGAAATTTTAATATATGCTAGTTCACGTATGTGTGACCCTTCGCATTTTCCGAAACGCCGATACCAGTATCGTACTTTCTATGGTTCAGAGTTACATGTTTAAATTTATATTTTTTACTGTTTTATTATTCTTAAGCTGGGAAATACTTTTATTTTTATCAATAAAATAATGAAAGAAAATTTTTTTCAATAAAATAATGAAAATACTGAAGATTTTAATATTCCACATATCGTGGATCCTCACATATACCCAGAAAAAAAAAGCTCGCCAAAAAAACCCGCGATGCACTGAATTTGCGGTAGGTGAATCGCGATATAGCGATGGATTACTGTATATGATTATATTGAAGTGTTATAATGAATTTTAAAAAAAGCACATATAGCTGTAAATACGATTTTATTCAAAATAGTTTCTTGAGTGTAGTGTAAGAATATGATGTCACTCGGCATTAGAAGAGAAAGAAGAAACACTGCTAAGTTTATTCCCACCCTCCATATTGTGCCTAGTGTTTTCATCTGCTCTCTTGTTGTGTTTGCTTGTTATTGGCATTACTACTCCCAAGTGTGTTAGTGTTAGTTCTGATGGCAGTGCCACTATGAAAAAAAAAGCCTTCACTATGGAAATTAAAGTTGACGTGGTAATCCGTGCTGAAATAAGCCAATCTCTCCCTCCCTTGCAGTGTCCCTTCCAGTTTGCAAGCCAATCACACGAGTAAAGGTAAGCTATAATGCACCGTACTGTAGTGTAATTTTACTATTGATACATTTTAAAGGTAAATAATACTATTAAAATTAGTTTGGGTATATTTTTTGTCATAGATTAAGAAAAAAATTTTCCAACATTTTAAATTATTTACTTTTAACATAGGTTGGGGAACCTAGGTTTGAATTTGTGTTCCGACTTACATCGAAATGAATTAAGTCAGCTGTCAGGAAAAGAATCGTGATGTTAAACAAGAACCCTCTGTACTTGGAATTACATGCATTTCAATGGGAAAAATTTTGTCCAGTCACGAACATTTCAATTATGAATGGGGTAATGAACAGATTCCGTTCGTGACTAGAGGTACCACTGTATATATATATATATATATATATATATATATATATATATATATATATATATATATATATATATATATATATATACACAGTGCTCCCTCGTTTATCGCGGGGACTCTGTTCCAGGACCTGCCGCGATATGTAAAAATCCGCGAAGTAGGAGCACCTTATATACATAGGTATTTTACATTTATTTTTACCTTTACTGTATAAACCCTCCCTGCACTGTTAACAAACCACTCTTTACTTTATTAATAACAGCGTGCGAGCGTAAATTTATTTGAACGTGATAAGTAAATTTACCATGAATGAGGTGATGATGACGTGTACATACTCCACAGCCATTGGCGGCCGACATCCGAGAACCTTCTTCCTTCCTTCAGCATATCTAACAGTTTTACCTTTTCTGTTATGGTCTACATCTTTCTTTGTCACTTAGGCTTACTACCAGAAGCCTTAGAAGATGAAGGATGCTTGGGAGGCATTGCAGGGGTTGAAATACAGATGTTTCCCAAAATCACAAGCACAACGTATTAAGAAACACAACGCAAACGGCGCACACGTGAGTAGATCGAACAGATGAGGAGAGACAATGGAAGATGCTGAGAGAACCTAGTTTCAATCAAAATGGCAATCAGACCTCATGATACAGAATATACAGAAAAACAATTCTGTGATTCATCGTCTCCCACCCATCTGCTAATAGCATCCCAAGTATGTCTCACGTAGGTGCGACCCTTTTACATGGTGCAATACTGTGAGTTACATGTAGTGCTTCCACTTTAGGGTAAAATAACCTAATGTAGGGTAATCAGAGAATGATGATGAGAGTGGTACCTACGTTGAGTATAATCATAATCATAATAATGATAATAATAATAATTATAATAATAATGAATTTCATTATGTTTAGGGTACTCAATATGGATTAAGGGAAATTTCTGTCCAGATGTAGGGTAAGCTAAGCTTGTACTCGTGGAAGCAGTGCTTACATGTTTAAATTTATGTTTTTTACTGTTTTATTATTCTTAGGCTAGGAAATACTTTTTTATCAATAAAATAATGAAAAAAAATAATTTCAATATAATACTGAAAATACTGAAAATTTTAAATTTTAATATTCTTGCATATACCCCAAATAAAAACTCGCCAAAAAAAACCGCGATGCACTGAATTCGCAAAAGGTGAATCACGATGTAGCGAGGGAACACTGTATATATATATATATATATATATATATATATATATATATATATATATATATATATATATATATATATATATATATATATATATATATATATATATATATATATCAGAGGACTGCGGTAGCATAGTGGTTAATTACTCGACTTGAGATATGACAGGCCCACAATCAAGCCCACTGTGGGGTGCCAGCTCCAAAATGTCTGTGTCCACCTCCAAAATGGGAATTAATAGTGATAGGTAAAATGGCAAACATGCAAAAATAATATCTTCATCAAAGTTAAGCCTGAATTTGGGTTTCCTCACCAGTTTAGAATAGCCAGAACTATTATAGGGAGTACATTGCGTTTTCTTTTTTGGAGGGGGGTGGCTTTAACCCTCTGTCGACTCATAGTGCCTGGTAATCATGTGTATCTGACTGTTATTTAAGTAGTCTTAGTTCTACTATGCTATACATATACAGATTTCATTTGAATATTACCACCAAACCAGTCTTACCAGGCAGTAGTACATTTCATTCTTTAGCAAGCAGTTGTTAATTATGGTGTGTGTATATCTTCCAAGAGAGTAAGCAGTATTCCAGTTTCATCCCTGGATAATTTTGCTAGAGGATGTTTTCTTGGCACAGTTATTGGTGCTATCTATGCTGTATGAAGTGAGAAAAATATTAATGTTTTGACTCAAAATATATATGAAAATGTGTTTGAGAGAAGCAGTAAGCTTAACATTTACTGTCTAAGTTTTACTTGATATTTGCCAACAAATTGATTGGGTCTCTGATTACCTCTTCCAGAGTTCAACTTACGAGTCCATCTACGAACCCATCACTCCTAGACCTTCAAGTCAAATGTCTAACAAATCTGGTTACAGCCTGTATGGGCCATACACATCCCCACGTGCGAGGGGTTTGGCCCCAGCACCTTCAGCCCAGCCAGTACTTAACCCAGACAAAGTTGGGAAAGAAGCTGAAGTGGACGTCCTCACCAACCTTCTCGTCCAGTCCATGGATAGTACCAATGACCCAGAGTTCTTTGGTGCGTATGACATGTGTATGTTCATCTTGGTTTTTTGTTTTGTTAATAGATTTAGAAATGCCTTTATTTAGTCGTGCTCTAACTGAGGTCTGGTTACTAACATAGTGCAGCTTCAGTAATCTTTAGAAGTAGAGTGTAATATTATCATATACAGATTTTGCAAAGAATAGTAACCCCAGGGTACTCTAGGGTTATTTATGTGTACAAGGCAAATCACCTAACTTAGCCTAACTGAACCAAACCAAACCTAACCTAACCTAACAGTTTACAGTTTAAGCTTTACATTGGTTACTCGGGGCTACTCATCTTTACAAGATTTGCATATACATCAGACATATTATTTTGCATGATAGTTATGTCCTTTGAAATATACAATTAAGCATATGTTAATGTAAATTTTGTGTCTTTCTGCAAGATATATAAGTAAAAGCTTACAGTTCTGCAAAACTTTTGCAGTTACTCTTTGCTACTCTACGTAGTATTGAAATTAGCTCTGCATGTAGTAATAATTTACAATGCACAACACCATCTAACGTTAGTAATTTAAGGTACAGTACTCTGCTTGCAATCCATTTTGCTGGAACACATCTAGAAAATGCATTTTAATTAGTAACAATATAGTGTTGGTCATGTGCCTGGTGCTTATTAAATATAGAAAGATTTAGATTAAACATTTTTGTAATATTGATTGACTGTTTTTGTATACACACTTTCAAAATAAGCCAAACATACCTCAATCACTCTTCATGACAACCCTTTATCCCTACGGCATTGAGAAGTGTGATTCAAGTTTATTTGGGGTGTGGGTAATGTGTGTACTTTGACTTGGCCACTCCCTTGCAAGGGGGAATGCAGCCATTGTATATGTATATACGTATGATTGGAAAAGCAGTATATACCGTTCTCATAGTTTTTTTCATTGCTTTCCATAAAGTACACTTCAGTTAGACGAGTACATTATATTATTCAGTATTATAGTCTAGTTAAAACTTTTTTTCTATACTAGTATGACCTAATGATATGTTTCTCAACAAGAAATTACCCTTAATGTGCTGTATGTCCTCCCTTATTCTGCCTTCATGCAGAGTACATATGGGTCTTCGCTCTCAAAAGACGAACAAAGCATCCATACCTAACAATTTCCCTGCAAGGTTCCTTCAAGAGATTGCAGAGTAACTGGCTCCCGTGCTTTGCCGTCTGTTTTGCCTCATTCTCTCAACCAGTATCTACCCTTCATCTTGAAAGCATGCTCTAGTTCAGCCTGATCTTAAGAAAGTGACCATACTATTCTTTCTGATTACCGACCAGTTGACCTAACCTCTTCTATCGCTGTAGTATATGAAACTTAACTGAGTTCTCACTTTTTGAAACATCTTGAAATTTAATCTTTTATGTTCGATCAGCAGTGCGGCTTCCGCAAAGGCAAGATCCACTGGTGATTTCCTGTCATATCTCGCTCATGTTTGGTCATTTTCTCTGAAAAACTGTGGGGAATCCATTGTCGCCACCTTGATTTGACAGAGTGTGGCATTAGGCTCTATTTGCCAAACTTCCTGCTTATGGCTTTACTTTTGCTCTCTCTTCTGTTCTCTGATTTCCAGTCTTCTTTCTAACCATTTTATAGCAGTGGTTGTTGATGATGCAACATCTAGCTCATTCCCATTATCAGTGGTGTTTCACAGGATTCTGCTCTTTCACTTACAAAGTTCCTTTTCTTCATCAACTATCTTCTCCAGTCCCAGTCTTCCTCTCTCTTGTCCACGCCTTTGCCGACAATTTTACCCTCTATTTTTACTCTGTCTTCTCCTCACAATTTTCATCTGATACTTGTCACCAGTCTCGAATTACTCTTTCTTAAACTCTCGACTCAGATTTACAGAGGGTATCTGAAAGGGGAACCCAAAATTTAGTTTAATTTAATACCTCGACACATTTTCTTGCTATCTCTTTATATTCTTCTCCTCCTGATAGCCCTATTGTCTCTGAAACTAACGAAAGTATCCCTCATAATTCTAGTAACATAGAAATTCAGATCCTTCGTCATTTTTCCTTTTCTCACTTACTTTAAATCTCAAAAGGTCTTATCCGTTTCTGCTGAGAATTCTGCTCTCATTTCGTGGGTAGCTCTTCTTATATGTATCTTCTTAATAAGGTTGAATCTAAGGCAGTCAGACTCATCATTGACCCTCCTCTTACTTCTGATGAAGATTCTCTTTTTATTCACAGTAACGTTTTATTCCTTTCTCATTTCTGTCATTAGTACTTTCTTCGCTGCTTTGATGATTTGGTGAGTTGGATAACTCCCCCACTGCCAAGGTCGTGTGACACTTGCCAAGTGGTCTTGTCTCACAGATTCTGTGTGGAGCTAGGTAGCTCGTGGATTAATTCCTATGACTTATCGTCCTTCAAAAAGCTGATCTGTTATCATGTCAGGGCTTAATCCTACATATTTCTAGATCTTCATTACTGTGGCTGTTCTTTCAGCCTGTCCATTTATTCTATCAATCTCTTTTTCCTTGTCTCAAGAGAGCAATTATCTTGCCTGTCCTTGTGTCACTCATAAAGACAAAAAAAAGATAGACCAGTCTAGTAATATATTCGTTAACAATAAATTATATTGCGTAGCAGTGCTATAGTTGAATTATAACAGGATTTTGTACTAATATGGCCTAGTGATATATTTTTAACAATAAATTATATTGTTTAGCAGTGCTATAGTTAGGTTAATTTTTTTTTTTTTGTGCTGATATGGCTTATTAATAAATGATAAAAGTAACTTCTTTTGTTTAACAGTGCTAAAATTATGTAAAATATATTTGTCCTATTATGTCCTAGTATTATATCTGTCAAGCATAAATTTTTTTTTTAACAGGTATCTGCACGCGATGTGGGGAGAAAGTAGTAGGTGAAGGAAGTGGCTGCACCGCCATGGAGCAGGTGTATCATATCAAATGTTTTGTTTGCATCGTGTGCCATTTACAACTTCAAGGCAAACCCTTCTATGCTCTCGACTCGAAACCTTATTGTGAAGACTGCTACTTAGTAAGTTGGAGTTTTATCCTTTGCATTCTGAGTAATTCCCCATCTTCAGTCTGTCTGTATCTACCCCCATTCATGGGGACGGAACCTCTATGTAGCTTCTTAATTTCAGTGTTTTTAATTATTATAAATTATTGCTTGTTATATCAGTCACATACTGAGACTGTAGTTAAAATGCACAACTCTGGAGGCAACACATTCATGATGGAGCCCACTACAGGGCTTACCGGCTTTAATACTACAGTTCCATTGATTATTTCTTATAATGCATAAATCCAGATTTTTTGTAAGTAGAAGCCTTGTTACCTTATTTCAAATTGCCACACCATCCCTCAACCACTGAATTGAATTCAATTTGGTATTTGCAATATTACTTTAGTATATGGTTCAAGCCTCGTACTTAGAATACCATTAAGCCATCTCACTATAGTCAAAATATTCTCTACATGTAGGAATATCAAATGAACTGTATAAGAACTTACTTCAAAAAAGACTACCATCAACATGTTTTTTGACAATCATATAAAGACTTATTGGATATTGTTAGGAAAAATAACCCTATGGTGCTCTCAAGTTATTCATATATGCTATGCAAGTCACCTAATGTAACCCAATCCAACCAAACCTAAGCAAATCAAACCAAACCAACCCTAAGCATACCAAACCGAAATTAAGCTAATCTAACCCGATCTGACTTATTAAAGGATTCTGTTCACTTTAGCAGCAAAACTTCTATTTCAGAACACGTTGGAGAAGTGTTGCGTATGCCTTAAACCCATCTTAGACAGAATTTTACGTGCAACTGGGAAACCCTACCATCCTCAGTGTTTCACCTGCGTTGTCTGCAATAAGTCGTTGGACGGCATTCCATTCACAGTCGATGCCTCAAATCAGATTCACTGCATAGATGATTTCCACAAGTAAGTTTTTTTGAGTATTACTGCACTTATATTATTTGTGTAATATTTTGTATCTAATGAGGTACCATGGTACCCAAGTGGTTAATATACCCACCTCATGAGTTGGAACACCCGGTATTGAGCCCACTGTGGGGTGTTAGGAAGGACTTCCAACCTTGATTCCCCAGCCACACTGTCTTTGTTCACCCCCATAATGGGGACCAAAATGAAGTTACTTTATCTATCTTTGGGGGAAGGAGAGGAAGAGGAAGGCTGAAGATCCGATGGAAGTATGATATAACAAATGATATGTAGAATAAGGGGCTAGGGGAACAGGATACAAGTGACAGAAAAAGGTGGAAGAAGCTACCAAAAAACAGCGACCTCATATAGAAATGGGTTAAAACTGTAGACAAAAAAAGACTGTATCTATCCTGCAATGTTAGGAACTTGTTCTCTTCTTTAGAATTATTTTTATAGCTGAATTCTTTTAGCTGATTAAGGTTCATTTCTTATCAAACCTGAGGTCTGAAGCACACACATCATAATTTATTCCACATTTAAATGTCAAATAAGTGCGTATATTTAGAATTTAGACACTTCAGCATCATATCCATCAAAATAAAATTTATTGTAATCTATTTCCTTAGATCCAAGATGTATTAAAATTAAATTTAAGTTTAATTTACTTGTCCTCCTGAGAGCAGGGGGTATGCATTTGTCCTGTGTTCTCATGTATGTCGTAAAAGTCGACTAAATTGAGGGGACTGGAAAATCTCTCTTCTGTATTTCCGTCCACTTTAACTTATCTGCCCCCATGTAAGGGGATTTATGGCTTTAGTATACTGAGATAGAATTCAGTCTTAACATTAGCCATTCCTATTGCAGAAAATTTGCTCCTCGATGCACAGTTTGTAAAGAGCCAATAATGCCTGAGCCTGGTAAAGACGAGACGGTGAGAGTAGTAGCTCTAGATCGCTCATTCCATGTTAACTGCTACAAATGTGAGGTATGATATTGTATTATTCTTTTAAGTACACAGTATATATAACAAACAAACATTTATTTCCATTTTGTACAATGGTTATTCAACATTAATAGTAACTTATAAGTAGACATGTAATTAAACTAATAAATAAGAGGGTTAGACATATAGTTAAATTAAATGTAGCTTTCATAGAAAATAATAATGCTGTAATAAAAATGTTAACAATAATGTTAATAATAAAGTAGTAAGTATGCCACTAGATACAGGATCGTTATTATCGGCATCATTTCCATATTTGTTTCCTTACAATGAGAATAATTAGTTCTTAATAAGCAGCAACTATTTGTTCAAAAGAAAACTATATAGTTTGCCTCTGAAAGCTGTGAAGGAGGATGCATTTTTAAGATGCTCTGGAATATTATTCCAGAGTGTTGGCCCTTTGATAGTGATCATCTTTGAACCTGCTTCTGTGTTTGTTCTGTGAATAAAGAGCTCACTGCTCTGTCTTGTGTTGGTTCCCCTTATATCCCTGACTGTTTTTAAATCAAATAGCCAGCTAGGATAATGATGGTCCAAAATTTTGAATACAAAAACATAAATAGCATAAGCGACCTTATTTTCTGCCCGCAGCCACCCAAGTTTATTGAGAGCTGGTGTGATGTGGTCATATTTTCTTATTCCTCCCTGGGCAACTCGAACTGCAAAATTAATAAGATTCTGTATTCTGTTTATCTGAGTCTTAGTGGTAGCTCCCCAAACAGTTGTGCAGTAATTAATGTGACTTAGGGCTAGAGATTCAACAACAGTTATTCGAGTGGTAGTCTCAAAATTGTCTTTTATACGTGATAAGTACATTAATGTTCCTGTAACCTTTTTGCATAGTTTAGCTATGTGGGAATCAAACAACATGTGGTTATCAAAGTGAATTCCTAGGTTTTTGACTGTTTTGCTTGGTGTGATAATATTGTCGCAAAAATTAATTGTTGTGTTTTCTGGAATTTGTGCTATGTGGAACCTTGAACCAATAAATATGCACTGTGTTTTACTTTCGTTAATTAACAGCCCAATTTCTTGGAAATAGGTTTTAATTTTTGACAGAGTGTTTTCTGCTCTTAAAGTTAGCTCTGGGAGATTATTAATATCACCACTAAGGAGTAGTTGAGTGTCATCTGCATATTGACTGTAGTAACATAGTGGTTATAATATTTGACTCAGCAAGTGGCAGATCCATTCTCTTAGTAAGAATTATTACTTTAGATACATTCGTGGTGCTCATAAACCATAAAAATAAAAAATTGCAAAATATAAGTCATATGGTGAATTTGATATACGTATTTTCATCTCAAATAATATGTGGGAATGAAGATTGAGTGACAGAATCATAGATCTTCTGTAACCATCTTGGAAAAATCATAGCAAACTTTTATGAGTAGGCCTCTATTTACATAGCAAATTGGCATTTTGCTGTAGATTTCTCAAATGAAAAAATGTTCAACAAAATTTTTTTTTTAAGGAAAATCTTTAGTAATAGCAGTTAACTTTTGTACAGAGAGGTACTTGTGGAATAATTTGGGAGGAGTGTCAAAGGAATTAAAAATATTTCAATTCATTTAAAATTGCTAACGTAACTATATTCAATAATCATTCCAGGACTGCGGATTAGTACTCTCTTCGGAAGCAGAGGGCCGAGGATGTTACCCCCTCGATGGGCACGTCCTTTGCAAGAGCTGCAACGCTCGACGCGTTCAGGCCTTAACGTCTAAAGTAACCACCGATCTGTGAGCTTCGGGCATTATTATTCTTAATCTGTCTCTCCTCATTTTATGATTGTCATAAAATAATTGTGTATAATTGTGCATTAATCATGTACTGTAAACAGATTTTCTTTTCTTACAGTGTTAATAGATACAGGAAGTTCACTGACAAAGTTAATCTTAAAGTATGTATTGTATAGATACAGGAAAGCGACAATTGTTGAACAAGACTGAATTTAGAGGCAACTTTTAAACATTTGTATTCTTATAAACTGCATTAAATCAAAAAAAGTTGAGTTATTCTGTCATATGTAATCAATACATTTATCTCATCTTGGAGACACGATATTGTTACTTTGTGTAGTACGAGGCTCGTAGTTAAGCTCTTCCTTGGCAGTGACGCAAAACTGTACTGTATATCATTTTTGCCTTTAAGATAGTTTTTGACACGGACAAAATCTGTTATCATTAAGTTACCAAATTAAATTACGCTTTGAACTAGTATTCTCATCCATTCTGGCCCTCTCTCTCAGCCTTACCTAGGCAGAAAGGATTATTTTCATGTTAATAATACAATTGCCAACCCCACTTACAGCATCTCAGCTTCTCTAATAATGGATGAGAATATAAAAAATTTCTTCTTTTAAATTTTTACCACTTAATTCCTCTTGATTTGCAGAGTTTTTCAAAAAACTTGCCAATGAAGTTGTTAATCGTCTTATATCATCTTCATTTATTATTCCTTCGTGATGTAAATGTGGTATGCACAAGGAGTTATTTAGAATTTTAATGGCAGTTTGGGATTACCAACAACAATTTTTGTCATTATATTAAAACAAAATTGTGGTAGCTTTACAGACACTGTAACATTCATTTTGTCGTTCAAAAACTTTTATACAAATTGGAAATCCTTGTTAGCACATGTTGGAAAAATATATATTTTTCTCATTTTAAAATAATATACCTAGAATCGTAGAAGTGTTATATTAATGGCAAAGTGAGCTACATTACCCATAATATTGAGATTGATAAAATCAAATACGTGAGTGTCCTGAAAGTATAGATATATATATATATATATATATATATATATATATATATATATATATATATATATATATATATATATATATATATATATATATATATATATATATATATATATATATATATATATATATATATATATATATATTTATATATATATATATCTATATATATATATATATATATATATATATATATATATATATATATATATATATATATATATATATATATATATATATATATATTATATATATATATATATATATATATATATATACACACAATGGTTGCAATCCCTTTTGTAAGGGGGTGGCCTAGTCGAAGCACACATACAGCAGAAGCTAATACTCTCCAATGACTCCTCTTAGTTCCTTGAGGATAAAGGGCTGCCATAATCCATCCCACCTCCCTGCTTGGGTCGCCTACAGGGTAAGTGGGCAAGGATCTTCTGCTGAGAGGCCTGACAGTCCGTGAAGTAGATAGTCATTAATGTATAGTATTTTCGCTATTGTTGTTTTTGTATTATCATTGTATATTTATAAAAGAGAAAAACTTGCTTGGAGCCACTGGTTAATAAAAGTTTTATTCTTGTTTATAACTGCCCTCATAACCAAAACTTGGCTTACTGTTTGGTTCTGGTGAAGAAATTAATTTGCAACCATTAGTAACCAACTCCGTATCTAAACACAACTCGGTTTGAACGCAGTGAAATGAAGATAACTTCTACACAGCCACGACGACAATCTTATTTCTCAACACAACACACTAGAACAATTTTTTCCAGTACCTAGAAATTACTCTGGTGGTCATTTCTCAAAGACTCCTAGCCAGAGAAATAGATAGTAACCTAGAAAACATATTATGGAAGACTGCAATGCATACAACCACATGTGTTACCAGTACACACTTCAAACACTCCCTGAGAGCTCTGGAGGGGAAGCCCAGGATCGCCATTTATCTTCCTTAGTGACTTGGGCTGTTCAGGCAGGCAGCTCAGGGAGCAACAACAACAGCCTCACTCCATGAATGCGAACTGATTCCCCCTTGCTGCCAACACCCTTTGTTGGCGAACCAATCAGGAGGTTTCCCACTATGATTACAAATTCCATGACCTGTATACTATTCCCAATCTTCCCCCACCAGCCAATGAAGTTGTGCCATCTGTTACAATATGAAAAACTAACTAACTAGAGATTAATAATAATATATAATATATAAATGTTTCTCTTGGATTGTAAGTAAAATTTTTATATCATATTGTTTAAAGAAAGCTATGCAATATTAAATATGTTATAGAGAGTTTTAAATTATACAGCAATGACATACGTTTTATGTCCTTTTCATTTTATTGTAGGTTAGTTACTCCTTAAAAGAAAAGTGGCTCCTTTGTATATTTGGTGTTGACTGTTCTTATGAAATTTTTGTTTTTTAATGTACATTCTAGTGAGATTTTTATCTGACAATGCTTACTCTCTACGAAATATATGCAAACTCTTCATTTGTCAATGTTTCTAAATGTAAAGTTACATGTGTAGTGAGTAAATTTTAATGCTTACGTAGTCATACAAAATCATTCCTTCGACCCCTGGCTAAGTCTATAAAATGCAGTGCTCTGAACATTGAAAAATAAATGAGTTTTTTATAATTAGATCATACTTATAGTTAATGTATGTGAATTGTTAGTCTACACTGCAAGTGCACTGCCTATTGCATTCTACACTTCAGGTGCACTTGATATTGTGCTCTACACTGCAGGTGCAGTGCATATTGTGTTCTACACTGAAGGTGCACTGAATATTATGTTTTTTCTTCATAAGCAAGACAACAACAATTTAAATTGTAATAGGATCTCTGGCTACTTTTGTTACTGCTTTCACTATATAGAAAACTGTGTATATTAGCAATGAGTATCAGTATGCATTGGATAATAAATGTGTATCTCTGGAGTTTCAAGTTTGACAAATTTGTTAATGTTTACTAATCGTTAGTTTTGAGCACCCTTAAATATTCCTGCTGTCAAATGTATTCTGTCAAAAATAGACGTTTTATTGTAATTATACCAGATATTTGTAAGTCTCATGGAAATTGAAGGGTTTCTTTTTATAATACTGTATATTACTGTGTTTGAAGGACCTGGAGTTGCTGATCTGAAGGAGAGTGGCTAAAGATGGCAAACTACCACAACCAACCCCTGCCCCTCATGGGGGACAAGAATCTGGGAGAAGCTTCAGTCATCTGGGTTACCTCATCTCTCAAAACAACACAATTTTTTTCTACTACGTGAAATCACTTTCAGCTTTTCATTTCTGGGAGACTCCTTTTATATGGAGACATTGAGAGTAACCTAGGACACACATTATGGAAAACTGCACTATTTAACCACATATGACACCATCATGATATACACTCCGTACTAGCTCTGTGTGAAAGTCTGGGATCGGTAGTGGTCTTAGAGACTTATACTATTCAGCCATGCAGCACAGGTAACAACAATAGCAACTTCGTACCAAAATCAGTGTATGCTGGTATCCCATATTTTCTTTGTAGCTGGCATATTACTGTTGATATAACTAAGATCTGTGATTTACCTATATAAATACAAGCTCTTGATATAAGATGCTCCGTACATCTTTACAATAGCTTCAAAATAAGTGACAAGTAATTGTTGGTTATAGAGATGGAAATTTGTATCCCATAATACTTTCATTTGGATCCATTCTTCGGAAATTACTTGGAACAGACTGACTTGTAAAGGTATGTGTTGCATGTAGGTTTTGAGATGCTATATTTTCTGAATATTGGCTTAAATTCCAAGAACAGGGTTAACTAGTACTACAATAGTTAACAAGCTCTGAGGAGCACTTATTCTAATTCTGGTATATATCTATTACCTGTTTGATAACTTTAGTTGCACTAAAGTTATTCATGTACATTATTTGAAAAGGGAATAGAATATCAAATAAACTTTATACTTGTATCAAAGTAAATTAAAATGAAACTGTGTATAACATCCGTAAATATCTTCCTTGCAACACCCTGTTAATGTAATCAAATTTAACCATAAAATCAAAACTTCATAAGTAGTTATAATAATTTCCATACTTATATTCAAAATGATTATATATCAATAAATGTCTGTGTTAACAATTGTTAATATTAAGAGTGGGAATGTATATGTATATACTTCAGTATTCATACTCAGAATGATTTTATTCACTTTAATAAAAATAAATATATTAAATGTTGTTTATTCATACCTCAAACACGGGAATTCTGTAGTATTATGGTCAGAAAACTTGCCTTTCTAGGTGGCAGATCCACGATTGAGTCCATGGATGCGCGTTAAGACCTGTCCAGACGAGCAGGCGTATCCGCCGGGTAGCGCGGTTGGCGGGCAAATTCTGCCTGGCATACCTGTGAATATTGTCCACACAGCATAGGAGATGAATGGGCAGGCATGCCCGACGGTACTAGTACCTTGTCGAGTGTCGTATGATAAACACGGTGGCCAGTACTGCTCAGAAGAAGAAACTTGTGTAGCATAATAACTGGTGTATGATAAAAGAAATATAATGTTCCATAAGCATGGGTTTTGAAGATAAAGCAATATCAACTCAGCTGTAAGGTGTTATTTCATTTCAGTTTATCTTCATAATAGCTATCAGTAACTAGTGCTTTGTATCTTTTATTTCTGGACCACCAGTTTCTAGGGTGAGAAGTGAAGTTTCTGTTTGTTCATTTTCTCATTTCATGCTGAGAAGGGAAATGATGATGTGGTTGAAGAAGGTGGAATTAGTGGCAAAACTGACAAAGATTTGGCTAGCTTTATACCATTGCTCCTGAAAGGAGATGCATTAGCACTGTATCTGGAGTTGGGTGAATGGGATCAATCAGATGTGGATAAAATCATGAAAGGAGATGCATTAGCACCGTATGTGGAGTTGGGTGAAAGGGATCAATGAGATGTAGATAAAATCATGAGTAGACTGAAGGAAGCTATTGCACAAGGTATGTTTGAAGTTTTTGTAAGATTAAAAAATTTGCGGTGGTTAGGGGAACAAGTATAGTAGGTCCTCGTATAACGTAGTTCCGAGTTACATTGTTTCGCTGTTACATCAGAGGCCAATGAATTATCACTAAAATAATTTTGACCCGCCTGGCTGGTGCAGTAAATTCAAACCGCGTGCTAAAACAGTTAGAGAGTGCGGCAGAGGAATACACATCTAGCAACACTGCTGTATTCATATATATTAATTTAATGGCTTTATTTACTTATTTGTTTATATTTTTGGTTATATTGAAGGATTATATTTAATTTAAAAAAACAAACAAACATAGCTGTAAATACGATATTATTCAAAATACACATAAATACACAGCTATTTTCGTAATTATCATGTTAATTGCCTTATTTATTTGCTTGTTTATATATTTGGTTATATTGAAGGATTATATTCGATTAAAAATAATATCAAACACATTGCTGTAAATATGATATTATTCAAAATAGTTTGTTGAGTGTTGTGTGAGAATCCGGCGTCCCACGGCATTAGAAGAGGAAGAACCACCACTCACTTTATTCCTGCCCGCCATATTGTGCATAGTGTTTTAGTCTGCTCTCTCATTGTGTTCACTCGTTACTGACATTACTATGCCTCCCAAGTGTGTTAGTGATAGTTCTGATGGCAGTGCTACTAAGAAAAGAAGAGCCATCACCATGGAAATTAAAATTGAAGTGGTAAACTGTGCTGAAAAGGAAGAATCTTCAATGAACATTGGCAGCAATCACGAATTAGCCCATACGACCGTGGCCACGACCTTCAAGGACAAAGATTGCATCCGTGATCACGTGAAAGGATCAACCCCTATGATGTCCACTGTGATTACGAGGCAGCATAGTCACCTTATGATCAAGATGGAGAGATTGTCAGTGCTTTGGCTTGAAGACTAATATCGATGGCGTATCCCAATAAGCCTTATGTTAATACAGGAAAAGGTTAAAATATTATTCGAAGATTTGAAAAGGGAGAAGGCAGTGCAGGTGAGGAGTTTGTTGCTAGGAAAGGGTGGTTTAATCGTTTTAAGGCTCGTGCTAATTTGCATGATATAAGAGTGCAAGGGGAAGCTGCAAGTGGTGATGAGGAAGCAACAAAAATGTTTCCTATTGCTTTAGCCGAGATAATAAGGGAGGGGGGTTACCTAGCCAAACAGGTATTCAACATGGATGAGACTGGCTTATTTGGGAGGCGTATGCCTAGTTGTACGTACATCACCAAGGAGGAAAAGACTGCATCAGGCCATAAAGTCAGCAAGGAGAGATTGACTTTGCTTTTTGGGGCTAATGCTACTAGAGACTGAAAGCTGAAGCCCTTGTTGGTTTATTTGGCAGAAAACCCAAGGGCACTCAAGGGCATTTGGAAGTGTCAACTGCCAGGCATCTGGAAGTCAAACAGGAAGGCTTGGATAACCCTTCATATATTTGAGGACTGATTCAGCAACCATTTTCTGCCTGAAACGGAGAGGTACTGTGCTTCCAAGGGTCTGCCCTTTAAGGTGTTGCTAATCCTGGACAATGCCCCTGGTCACCCTGCCCATTTGGATGACTTTCATCCTAATGTAAAGGTGGTTTACCTTCTGCCTAATACCTCTTCCTTGTTACAGCCAGTGAATAAGGGGTCATTACCTCTTTTAAGGCCCACTATCGTCGAAGAATAATCACTGGCTAGAATAGGTGGGAATGTTTTGGAATGGATAAAAACATACTTAGAAGGAAGGGAACAGAGGGTTAGGGTAAGACACTCAGTGTCTGAATGGAGAAGAGTTAGTAGTGGAGTTCCACAGGGTTCAGTTTTAGGGCCACTTTTGTTCCTTGTATATGTAAATGACCTACCAGAGTCTGTAAATTCATTCATGAATATGTTTGCAGATGATGCAAAGATTGTGAAGAAAGTAAAAAACGAGAACAATGGTAGAGAACTTCAGGAGGATCTAAATAATCTGCATGAGTGGTCAGAAAAGTGGCTAATGAAATTCAATACTTCAAAATGTAAGGTAATGAGAATGGGTACAAGTGCAAGAAGGCCCAAGCTTGACTACTCGGTGGCTGGAGTACAACTTCAAGAGACAGAAAATGAGAGAGATCTAGGAGTAAACATACTGGCAGATTTGTCTCCAGAAATACATATAAATGGCATAGTAAGGGCAGCATATGCATTCTTATCAAATGTAAGGGTAGCCTTCAGGAACATGGACAAGGAAATGTTCAGAAATATTTATGTAACCTATGTGAGGCCAAAACTCGAATATGCAGCCCCCTTTTGGAATCCGCACTTGAAAAAGCACATAGCTAAGCTTGAAAAAGTTCAAAGACATGCCACGAAACTGGTGCCAGAAATACGCAATCTCAGTTATGATGAGAGGCTGAGGGAATTAGACTTACCATCACTGGAAGCTAGAAGAGTGAGGGGGGATATGGTGACAGTCTTTAAATTCTTTCATGGTTATGATAGAGTGGATAGGGATCGATATTTTGATATGGCTGGCTCTAGAACTAGAGGTCATAGTTTGAAGCTTGGTAAGAAAACTTCTTTGCAGGATTTAAGGAAATACTTTTTCAGTGTAAGAGTAGTTGATAATTGGAATTGGTTAAGCGAGGAGGTAGTTAATGCTATCTCAATCCATAGTTTTAAGGACAGATATGATAAGTATCACTAAGTATAAAATGGAACCGATGAGGAGACGGGAAGATACGAGCTTTGGGCTCTTTCCCGTAAACACAATTCGGTAATCACAATTAGGTAATCACACAAATGCTGATGGATTAGCTGGTAAGGCAGTAGAATTAAAAGATAGGATTCACAACAGTAAGGCAGTTATAGTAGTAATTACAGAGACTAAGTTGAGTGAGGACATAAACAGTGTCACAGTTTTTCCTAAGGGCTTCAGAATACTAAGGGTTGAAAGATCTGAGAGGACTGGTGGAGGGATAGCTCTGCTCATAAGTGAAAGGATTCAAGTTGAAGAAATAAACTTGGCTATAGAAAGTGAGTTCAGGGAATTTCTTGTTGCTCGCATAAATACTGGGTCAGAGAGCATTATAATAACTGTTGTATACAACCCACCAAGGAACCAAAATAGGCTTGAAGTTTATGAGGAAAGTCATATAGGTACTATTGAAGTCATAAACTCAGTTGTTAACATGGCACGGGAAATAAAATGTAGGATTTTGATTATGGGAGACTTTAATCATAAAGAGATAGATTGGATAAATCTTGACCCACACAGTGGTGAGGACTCATTCGGGGCAAGATTCCTAGATTGCGTACAAGGAAATTTCCTACACCAACATGTAATGGAACCAACAAGGGCCAGGGGTGGGGATGAGCCATCACTACTTAATCTAGTGTTCACAGATAATGTGTTGGATATTGAAAAAATTGAGTATGAACCACCAATTGGAAAGAGTGACCACTGTGTGTTGTTGATGGAGTATATCATTGAAGATATTCTTCCTGAGAGTAGAGGCACTGAGGACATGAGGAGGAACTATCCAAAAGGAGATTACATCAAAATGAATGAGCTTTTACAGTTATTGACTGGAGAACCTTATTTTACAACAAATCTGTACAAGAAATGTATGACATCTTTAGTGAGAAATATGGGAAGATAGTAGATTGCTGCATACCTGTCACCAAAGTAGGTGTAATTCATGCCAGAGAGAAATGGTTCGATAATGGGTGTAAAAGAGCTAAGGAGTGGAGAGACAAATGCTGGAAAAGGTAAAGGAGGAGAAAAAACATAAATGCCTGGCAAACCTACAAAAGAGCAAGAAATGACTACCTAAGTAAAAGGAGAGAGGCAGAGAGAGACTATGAGAGGGACATTACCAGGAAGGCTAAAGAAAATCCCAAGCTTTTCCACTGCTTTATCAGAGGAAAACTGAAGGTAAAAGAACAGGTTTTAAGGCTAAAGAGAGCGGATGGAAGCATCACTGAGACGGATGAAGAGATCTGCAAAGAATTGAACAAGGAGTTTCAGTCAGTATTTACAGTAGAAAATACCCCACCCCCTCAGATTGCAGTGATAGAAGCTCAAGGGCCGGTATTAGAGAACATCAACCTTACAGCCACAGAGGTATGCAAAGCGCTGATGGATTTAGATGTTCATAAAGCTACAGGTCCTGATGACATATCCCCTCATGTGCTTAAAAAATGCGCAAACTCAATATCAGTGGCACTAAGTATCATATTTAAAAAGTCACTGGAGTCAGGGGAGATTCCAAGATGCTGGAAACAAGCAAATGTGATACCTATCTTCAAAAAGGGAAGGAGGGATACGGCTCTGAACTATAGACCAGTTTCCTTGACCAGCATAGTTTGCAAAGTTATGGAGAAACTACTAAGGAAACATATCTCTCTTCACTTGGAATCCTTCAACATTTTGTCAGTGAGGCAACATGGCTTCAGAGAAGGTAGATCAACAGTAACAAACTTATTAGAATTTTATGATGAGGTAAGCCGAATCTTACAGGAAAGAGAGGGCTGGGTAGATTGCATATTCCTAGACTTCCAGAAAGCGTTTGACACTGTTCCACATGGGAGACTTATTAGGAAGCTGCAATCAATGGCAAGAATAGGTGGAAATGTTTTAGAATGGATAAAAACTTACTTAGAAGGAAGGGAACAGAGGGTTAGAGTAAGACACTCAGTGTCTGAATGGAGAAGAGTTAGTAGTGGAGTTCCACAGGGTTCAGTTTTAGGGCCACTTTTGTTCCTTGTATATGTAAATGACCTACCAGAGTCTGTAAATTCATTCATGAATATGTTTGCAGATGATGCAAAGATTGTGAAGAAAGTAAAAAACGAGAACAATGGTAGAGAACTTCAGGAGGATCTAAATAATCTGCATGAGTGGTCAGAAAAGTGGCTAATGAAATTCAATACTTCAAAATGTAAGGTAATGAGAATGGGTACAAGTGCAAGAAGGCCCAAGCTTGACTACTCGGTGGCTGGAGTACAACTTCAAGAGACAGAAAATGAGAGAGATCTAGGAGTAAACATACTGGCAGATTTGTCTCCAGAAATACATATATATGTCATAGTAAGGGCAGCATATGCATTCTTATCAAATGTAAGGGTAGCCTTCAGGCACATGGACAAGGAAATGTTCAGAAATATTTATGTAACCTATGTGAGGCCAAAACTCGAATATGCAGCCCCCTTTTGGAATCCGCACTTGAAAAAGCACATAGCTAAGCTTGAAAAAGTTCAAAGACATGCCACGAAACTGGTGCCAGAAATACGCAATCTCAGTTATGATGAGAGGCTGAGGGAATTAGACTTACCATCACTGGAAGCTAGAAGAGTGAGGGGGGATATGGTGACAGTCTTTAAATTCCTTCATGGTTATGATAGAGTGGATAGGGATGGATATTTTGATATGGCTGGCTCTAGAACTAGAGGTCATAGTTTGTAGCTTGGTAAGAAAACTTGTTTGCAGGATGTAAGGAAATACTTTTTCAGTGTAAGAGTAGTTGATGATTGGAATTGGCTAAGCGAGGAGGTAGTTAATGGTATCTCAATCCATAGTTTTAAGGACAGGTATGATAAGTATGACTAAGTATAAAATGGAACCGATGAGGAGACGGGAAGATACGAGCTTTGGGCTCTTTCCCGTAAACACAATTAGGTAATCACAGTGTGAGATAGCTTATGTTGTTTACCCTGGCATATCCTCAACCAGAAGTCCACCATTCTCCTCTCGACCTTGCTGGTCAAGCCAAATTGACCCAGTTCACCATAAGCCCTACAGTTTGCTGAATTTTTCTTTATGTGGAGAAGACCTTTTAAAAATTTTCTATGAAATACATCAATTTGATCTAGTTTGTGGAATCCCCATACTTCACTGCCATAAAGGAGAACTGGAGTGACCAGCTGATTAAAGAGTTCACATTGGATATCTACTGGCAATGCTAAACTTCTGGCTTTAGTCAATAGACTATACATAGCTCTTTGGGCCTGAGTGATTTGCTTTGTAATAGCTTTATTAAAAGATCCATTAAAGTTAAAGGTTGTACCCAGGTAAAGATAATCATCTACCACTTCCAACTCAGAATTACCAAACAAGAAATGGGGGTATGATCTAACCTTGCCTCTCGAGTATATTACTATTTTTGTCTTGCTGGTATTAACTGCAAGGTGCCACAACTTACAATATTCATGAACAGTAAGGGCATACACTCAGGTAACGATTACATCTGCCAACACAAGTCCTTCGTAAGAAGGCAGCCGTCCTAGTCCTTAGTAGAAAAGGGAGTTCGTGACATAAAACCGAATCCAATCCATATGATCCAAGTATCGCATCATTTGTGCTATCCAAATAAATGTTGGTATTGACGATAAGAGAACTTGCTCTCCATTAAATGGTCGCTTTACACTTTCAAAGTAATAACCTTAGATTTAGGGTAAAGTTTTGGCAGCCATAAAAAATTATGTACTGTACTCCCCTTTTATTAGTCATATTGTGTGTTAAGGCCTTTTCCATATAATAACATTGAGGAAAATTAAAAAAAATGATATATATATATATATATATATATATATATATATATATATATATATATATATATATATATATATATATATATATATATATATATATATATATATATATATATATATATATATATATATATATATATATATATATATATATATATATATATATATATATATATATATATATATATATATATATATATATATATATATATATTTATTATGGGTGGTGTTTTGGTTACGTAGGAAAACCTTTTATTATTTGAATGTCCATTCGTGGTTAGGGTAATTTCACCCTAAGAAAATGAATCTGGTGACGTTAAGGAATTTGACTTACTACAGTCATACTTTTATTTTCAGAGAGTGAGGTCACAAGTATTGGTCTTCTATGTGTTTTTATGTGAAAGTCCTTATCTACTCATACGTTTGTGCATTTAGCATGTCCAATATCTCGTCTTGGACCGAGTGAAGATTCATATCAAAAGGAAGGAACCGTGTGACCATTTTCATATTACACGGAGTAAGTAAACGAATATATATATATTTATATTTCTTGAATTAGTTTATTGTTTTCACCAACTAAGGGAATATTTTCTCGTATTTTGCCTGATTACGTTCTTATCAGGGCTCAGGGAACGGGGTTGATCACCGGAAATCCCACTGAATAAAGGCTGTCCTTTATATGTTGATAATAGAAGGCCACTCCGAGGAGCTTTAAAGATAAAGTGTGTGCTCTAACTCGGCCATCCCCTTACAAGGGTTATTGCCACCATTGTTTTTTGTATGTTTGTACAAACAATATTTGAGTTGTTAGGATTTCATCCGTCTCACTTTGGTCATGCAATTTTGTGTTATTCTTATTGTTTTGAATCTGACCATCAAAACTTGGAATTTATTCTCAACTTGACCTAACTTAACTTTGCCTAACCACATCTATCATTACCCAACCTAACCTAAAAGCTAGTCATTTGGATCTTGTATTGATAAATAACCACAACCCCATGTAAAGTTGAATAACCCTGTAATCAAACTTGTAATGTTAACTAACCCCGTAATTAAACTCTGTAAATATGAATAACCCAATTGTCTTTATAAGAACCCATTGAAATCATGTAGGAATACAAAACAAAAAGTAAGAATTTAGAACATTTATTCACACAATTACACAAATGCAGGTAAAATGAAAAACAACTAATAATTACCTTGTAAATACAAATTACCCCTACAACTACCTTGCAAATATGACGAACCCCATTGTCTTGTAAAAATGACTAACCCTAAAGGACCCTGGGGTTATGTATCTTTACTAGATCCAGTAGTTTATGGTGATATTTAAGGTCAGATTTGTTAAAAAAACAAAAATCTTAAAATATCGAGACCTGCTTTAAATAGCATAATATAGTCATGGATGAAACGAGTGTAATACTAAAAACATACTGCAAAAACTCCTAACCATAGCTCAAGTTAATTAGTTGGTTGTAATTCATATCAACAAGGCTGCATAATAGCAATAAAAATATTTATTAAATATGGTAAAAGTTTACTTTTACACCCGGAGTTAGGGAAAAAGATTGATGGAATTTATTATACACGTAGTTCTTGGAATAACGAGAAGATAGGTTCTCTGAAGTGACGGGTAATGTGAAAATCGCATAATGTAAGGAGTCATTTTCCATAAGAAACAATGATAATGGGCATAGATATGTTTCACAACCGTTCATAGACACACTATGCCAAAAATATAAGATAAGTAAAACATATTTTATAAGTACATAAAGGAGAAAGACCTGTAGTTATTTATATTAACATGCAAATAGTGTAGAGTATAAAAGATATACAGATTTACTGTACAGTAAACGAATTAATGCACTCTATTTTGCGGTGGGCAACAGGCATATATATATATATATATATATATATATATATATATATATATATATATATATATATATATATATATATAGTGCTATCTCGTATATTGCGGGGGTTTGGTTCTGAAACCCGCTGCGATAGCTGAAAATCCGCAAAGTAGGAGCACCATATATATTATAGGTATTTTACATTTATTTTTACCTTTACTGTATAAACTCTCCCTGCACTGTTAACAAAGCACCCTTTACTGTACTAATAACAATGTGCAAGCATAAATTTATGTGAATGTGATAGGTAAGCTTACCGTGAATGACGTGATGATGACGTGTACGTACTCCACAACCAGTGACAGCTTTACAGCTACTTTTTGCGAGAGAAGAACATGGTAATAGGGAGTTGCTGTCGCTGTTTCTTCTTTTGTGCGAAGATGGTCTTGTAAGGAGTCATGGCATCGTCGATAATATTGCAGAAGTGCACCGAACAAACCATATCATCGTCATGCTCCTGTGACAGTTGTTGGAGTTCTTTGGCCATGTTATACATGGCTGCCAGCCGTTCGAGTGTAAGGCCAGGTTCTTCGACTTCATTGTGCGTTTCCTGTTGTTGTTCTTCTTCCTCTTCTTCGCTAGCTGATGGAGATCAGTTGCATGGTCACCTGCATTATCCATCAAAAGAAGGACTTTAAATTCAAGACCCTTCTCAGCAAGATAAACTTTGACCTGAGGGATAAAGCATTGGTAAAACCAGTCTGATGTGAGGCTTTTCGTGATCCAGGCCTTAGGGTTATGCATCCAATACACTGGCAGCAAATTCTTGTTTTTATTCTTCAAAGCCCTAGGGTTCTTTGACTTGTAGATAAGCTTCAACATAAAGCCTGCAGCATTCCCGCACATGACGAGGGTAATACGGTCTTTGTGCGCTTTAAATCCTGAGGTTTTAGCTTCTTCCTTGGAAAGAAAAGTGCGAGATGGCATTCTCTTCCAAAATAAGCCAGTCTCATCCATGTTAAATACTTGCTCAGGAGCATTATCGCCTTCCTCGATAATTTTCTTGAAGTTGTTCTTTACACAATCTTCAGCTGCAGCTGTATCTGCAGAGGCAGCTTCGCCATGCACCGAAACGCTCTTTAGGCCAAAGCGTTTTTGAAATTTGGCGAACCATCCCTTGCTTGCAACGAACGATGGTTTCCTTGGTGGAGAATCGCTGGACGGTCCTGGTTGTGGGCCGTCCATTTCTTCATTTTCCTCCTCACAGTCGCCACTGTCATCGTCGGGTTCGTTTGCAGCGAATGTCTCTTACAGATTCTTCGCCTTTGTATGATAGTCGTGTCTAAGCTGATGTTCTTCTTCCTACAATCAGCAATCCACAGGGCCAAAGCAGATTCCTTCCACACGATTTTCTTATTGCAGGGTGTTATGACCCTCTTCGTTGTTTTGTTAAAAGTAAGAGTCGCTGTTTTCCTGATATTTGCCTCGTCCTTCTTGATGTATCGAACAGTTGATTCGTTGATGCCGAAATGGCGGCCGACGTCCGAGAGCCTTCTTCCTTCCTTCAGCATATCTAACAGTGTTACCTTATCTGTTATGGTCAACATCTTCCTCTACCACTTAGGCTCACTACCAGAAGCCTTAGAAGATAAAGGAAACTTGGGTGGCATTGCAGGGCTTGAAATACAAAAGTTTCACAAAATCACAAGCACAGCGTATTAAGAAGCAAAACGCGAACGGCGCACACGTGAGTAGACTGAACGGGTGAGGCGAGACAATGGATGATGCTGGGAGAACCAAGCTTCAATCAAAAAGCCAATCAGACCCCATGATACAGAACATAGAAAAACAATTCTGTGATTCATCGTTTCCCACCCATCAGCCAATAGCATCCCATGTGCTATCTCATGTAGGTGCGAACCTTTGCATTTTCCAAGACGCCAATACGTTATCGTACAGTATTTTGTATGGTGCAATACTGTGAGTTCCATGTTTGAATTTATATTTTTTACTATTTTTTATTGTTTTATTAATCTTAGGCTAGGAAATCCTTTTTTTTTTTATCAATAAAATACTGAAAATACTGGAAATTATAATATGCACTCTCTCACTTAGGTGCAACCCTTTTCGTTTTCTGAAACGCCGATACCGGTATCATATTTTATATGATGCAATACTATTAGTTACATATTTAAATACAGTAATCCCCCCTTAGCGCGGTAGTTCGGTTCCAGGACCCGGCACGAGACAGGAAAACTGCGAAGTAGGATCAGCCTATATGTACATAGATATTTTAATTTATTTTTACGTTTACACTGTATAAACCCTCCCTGTACTGTTAACAAACCACCCTTTACGTCATAAATAACAGCATGCAACGTAAATTTATATGAAAGTGATAGATAAAATTACGGTGAATGAAGTGGTAATTACATGACATACTCATGTACATAGGTATTTTACAATTATTTTTACGTTTACATACTGTATAAACCCTCCCTGCACTGTTAAAAAAACACCCTTTACATTATAAATAACAGCAAGCAATGTAAATTTTTATGAAAGTGATAGGAAAACTTACCGTGAATGAGGTGATGATGACGTGACATACATAGGTATTTTACAATTATTTTTTCATTTACGTACTGTATAAACCCTCCCTGCATTGTTAAAAAAACACCCTGTACATTATAAATAACAGCTTGCAACGTAAATTTACATGAAAGTGATAGATAAAATTACGGTGAATGAAGTGGTAATTACATGACATACTCATGTACATAGGTATTTTACAATTATTTTTACGTTTACGTGCTGTATAAACCCTCCCTGCACTGTTAAAAAAACACCCTTTACATTATAAATAACAGCATGCAACGTAAATGTACATGAAAGTGATAGATAAAATTACGGTGAATGAAGTGGTAATTACATGACATACTCATGTACTTAGGTATTTTACAATTATTTTAACGTTTACGTACTGTATAAACCCTCCCTGCACTGTTAAAAAAACACCCTTTACATTATAAATAACAGCATGCATTGTAAATTTATATGTACGTGATAGGTAAACTTACCGTGAATGAGGTGATGATGATGTTTCTTGACCCTGGAGGAAATTATTTCGCAGCCAATAAAAGCTTTACGGCTTCTTTTTGGGGAAGAAGAACATGGTAATAGGGAGTTGCTGTTGCTGTTTCTTCTTTTGTTAAGAGTAATAAAACTGTAAAAAATAGTAAAAAACATAAATTTAGATATGTAACTTACAGTATTGCAAAATGTGAAATACTGTCCAATAGCGTACAATGTATTGGGGTCGCACCTACGTGAGCTAGCATATATATTAAAATTTCCAGTAGTTTCATAATTTTATTGATAAAAAAACGTATTTCTTAGCCTAAGAATAATATAACAGCTCAAAATAGTAAAAAACATAAATACTAACAGTATTGCACCATGTAAAATACGATACCGGTATCAGCGTTTCGGAAAACGAAAAGGGTTGCACCTACCTGAGCTAGTACATATTGAAATTTTCATTATTTTATGGATAAAACAAGTATTTCCTAGCTTAAGAGCAATGAAACAGTAAAAAATAGTAAAAATCATAAATTTAGATATATAACTCACAGTAATGCATCATGTGAAATACTGTCCGATAGCGTACAATGTATTGGGGTCGCACCTACGTGAGCTAGCATATATATTAAAATTTCCAGTAGTTTCATAATTTTATTGATTAAAAAACGTATTTCTCAGCCTAAGAATAATAAAACAGTTCAAAATAGTAAAAAACATAAATACTAACAGTATTGCACCATGTAATATACGATAATGGTATCAGCGTTTCTGACAAAGGCTCGCATCTACGTGAGATAGTTCACGGAATGCTATTGGCTGATAGAGTGAGAGATCTGTATCATGGGGTCTGATTGGCTTTTTCATTGAAGTTTGGTTCTCCCACCATCTTCCATTGTCTCGTCTCACTCGTTCAGTCTAACTCACGCGTGCGCCGTTCACGTTGTGCTTATTAATACGTTTTGCTTGTGATTTTTTAACTCGTATTTTAACCTTTGCAATACCTCCCAAGCATCCTTCATCTTCTAAGGCTTCTGGTAGTGAGCCTAAGCGACAAAGGAAGATGTTAACCATAACAGATAAGGTGAAACTCTTACATATGTTGAAAGAAGGAAAAAGGTTAACGGATGTCGGCCGCTATTTTGGCCTCAATGAATAACAGCCGTAACGCTGTTATTGGCTGCGGAATAATTTCCTATGGAGTCTACAAACCATGACCATCTCATTCACGGTAAGTTTACCTAACACGTACATATAAATTTACATTGCATGCTGTTATCTGTAAAGTAAAGGGTGGTTTTTTAACAGTACAGGGAGGGTTTTTACAGTAAACGTAAAATAATTGTAAAATACCTATGTACATGAGTATGTCATGTCATTACCACCTCATTCACAGTAAGTTTATCTATCACTTTCATATAAATTTACGCTTGCTTGCTGTTATTTATGAAGTAAAGGGTGGTTTGTTAACAGTACAGGGAGGGTTTATACAGTTTATACAGTGTAAACGTAAAGATGAATTAAAATATCTATGTACATAAAGGGTGATCCTACTTCGCGAAAATTCCTCTACCGTGCCTGGTCCCGAAACCGAACCTTCACAATAAATGAAGGATCACTGTATATATATATATATATATATATATATATATATATATATATATATATATATATATATATATATATATATATATATATATATATATATATATATATATATATATATATATATATATATATATATATATATATATATATATATATATATATATATATATATATATATATATATATATATATATATATATATATATATATATATATATATATATATATATATATATATATATATATATATATATATATATATATATATATATATATATATATATATATATATATATATATATATATATATATATATATATATATATATATATATATATATATATATATATATATATATATATATATATATATATATATATATATATATATATATACACACACACTTAGTTCTTAGAATAACGCGGATAGATTCTCAGAAGTGACCGGTAAATGGAAAATCACGTGAAAAACGAGTCAAATTCCATAGAAAACAATGATAAAGGGCATAGATACGTTCCACAACCTTACTTAGACACACTATGCCAAAGATATAAGATAAGTAATACATATTTTATAAGTACATAACAAGGCAGATAGACCTGTAGTTATTTATATTAACATGCAAATAGTGTACATTATAAAAGATATACAGATTTACTGTACAGTAAACAAAGTAATGCACTCTATTATGCGGTGGGCAACAGGCATACACATGGACGTGCATGGTGGCCAGTGTTGCTAGATAAAGCGGATGTTTTTTTTTCAAATGTATGGTACATTTTGAGATATATATTAATTACAAGACGGAGGTACTTTAATTTAAATAAAAATGTATTTCATCTTTAAGATACTTGAAAGAACTTACCAGCTTACATGTATATTTATATTTATTATTTCTCTCATTCATTTAGTCTGGCAACATTGATGGTGGCGGTGAGCACAAGGATGCAAATGTTTTACCGCCTCCATATCAGCTGATATAACCTCGCACACTATTTCCCTGACGATATTATATCAAAAGTTTGTTTGCTGTTTGTTCTTAATGCTTTTTTCCATTATCTTCATAATATCCGATAGCATTAAGCGGTAGAAGAGGAGGAGGATGCTGAAGAACGAACCTCCATTGGCAAACATTTTGCCGCTTCCGTATCAGCTGATGCTTATCTCTATTCTGGCACAATATCTTACTCATAAAATATTTATTTACTCACCTTATTTGGGGTTTATCTAATTTTCAAGATTATAGTATATATTATTAATATTCCTTGATTCTAAACATTATTCTAGCTTCTAAATGTAAACAAAGTCAGCTGAGAAAAAAAGAAAACTATACAATTCGTTACAAAGAAAACGTATATCGGGGAAACTTAAATGAAATATATATATTCTCTACACGCTATTTCCTTGACGATATTATATCAAAAGTTTGTTGCTATTTGTTCTTAATGCTTTATTTAAATTTTCTTCATAATACAGTGTTCCTTCCATTATCGCGAAGGTTCGGTTCCGGGACCCGGCGTGAGACAGGAAAATCATGGAGTAGGATCAGCCTATATGTACATAGATATTTTAATTTATTTTTACGTTTACACCGTATAAACTGTATAAACCCTCCCTGTACTGTTAACAAACCAACCTTTACTTCATAAATAACAGCATGCAAGCGTAAATTTATATGACATACTCATGTACATAGGTATTTTACAATTATTTTTACGTTTACTGTAAAAACCCTCCCTGCACTGTTTAAAAACCACCCCTTTACTTTATAAATAACAGCCTGCAATGTAAATATATATGTACGTGATAGGTATACTTACCTTATCTGTTATGGTTAACATTTTCCTTTGCCGCTTAGGCTCACTACAAGAAGCCTTAGAAGATGAAGGATGCTTGGGAGGCATTGCAAAGGTTAAAATATGCGAGTAAAAATATCATAAGCAAAATGTATTAATAAGCACAACGTGAATGGCGCACACACGAGTTAGACTGAAAGAGTGAGGCGAGACAATGGAAGATGGTGGAAGCCTTTGTTCGAAACGCTGATAGCGGTATCGTAGTTTACATGTTGCAATACTGTTAGTAATTATTTTCTTTACTATTTTTTACTGTTTTATTATTCTTAGGCTAAGAAATACGTTTTTTTATCAATAAAATCATGAAACTACTGGAAATATAAATATATATGCTAGCTCACGTAGCTGCGACCCCAATACATTGTATGCTATCGGACACTTTCGCATGATGCAATACTGTGAGTTATACTGTACAGGGTGTCCACAAAGTCTGGGTACATAGGAAATTTCACTATGCAGAGCTATTCAATCAAGCTCACCTGAATTTTGTAAAGCACATCAAATTATGCATTAAAAATGATGGAAATCATATTGAAACTATTTTTTATTAACATTAGATTTAAATAAAATTGTTTTGTTTTAAAAGTATGTGTTAATCTCCTGTGTACCCAGACTTTGTCAGGGTACACAGGAGATTAACACATACTTTTAAAACAAAACAATTTTATTTATGTCTAATGTTAATAAATAATATTTTCAATATGATTTCCGTAATTTTCAATGCATAATTTTATGCGCTTTACAATATTCAGGTGAACTCGATTGAATATCTCTGCATAGTGAAATTTCCTATGTACCCAGACTTTGTGGACGTATATCTAAATTTGTTTTTTACTATTTTTTACTGTTTTATTATTCGTAGTCTGGGAAATGAATTTTTTTTTGTATCAATTAGATAATGAAGTATGTTTTTTTCAATAAAAAAATGAATATACTGAATTTTTTTTTTTTTTTAATATTTTAATATTTTGCATATACCCCCCAAAAAATATAATAATGTGACAAAAAAAAAAAGTGGTACAGTGAAAACACGAGCCAAGAAACGCGATCCAGCGAAGGATCACTGTATTCGATCTCATTAAGCGGTAGAGGAAGAGGAGGCTGCGGGAGAACGAACCTCTGTTGGCAAGCGTTTTGTCACACTTCCGCGTCAGCTGATGCACCCTCGCATGCTAGTTCCCTGACGACATTATATGGAAAATTTGTTTGCTGTTTGTTCTTAATGCTTTCTTCAATTTTCTTCTTAATATTTGATCGCATTAAGCAGTAGAAGAGGAGGCGGATGCGGGAGAACAAACCTTTATCGGCAAACTTTTGTCACACTTCCGTATCAGCTGATACACCCTCGCACTCTATTTCCCTGACGATAATATGTTGAAAATTTGTTTGCTGTTTGTTCTTAATGCTTTTTTTCAATTTTCTTTATAATATTCGATCGCATTAAGCAGTAGAAGAAGAGGAGGATGCGGAAGAACGAACCTCTATCGGCAAACGTTTTGCTACTTCCGTATCAGCTGATACATCCTCGCACGCTATTTGCGTGACGATATTATATTGAAAATATGTTTGTTGTTTGTTTTTAATGCTTTTTTCAATTTTCTTCATAATATCCAATCGCATTAAGCGGTAGAACAGGAGGAGGATGGCGGAAAAGTGCCTCCGAGCCAGTCGATTTTTTACTAAAATGAATTTTTTTTTGGTTTTATTTTTTTGCATGGGCATTATTCGCGAATTTTGTAATTTATTAGCTATTATTTTTTAGGGACATTATTGCAATTTCGCGGTTAAAACAATGCGGAAAAAACTTACTTTATATATATATATATATATATATATATATATATATATATATATATATATATATATATATATATATATATATATATATATATATATATATATATATATATATATATATATATATATATATATATATATATATATATATATATATATATATATATATATATATATATATATATATATATATATATATATATATATATATATATATATATATATATATATATATAAGCCATTTTCCCGTTATAAGGGGAGTGTCTGAGTCAAGACAAAATACTCTGACTCTTTGGGAAGAGAAAATACAGAGGAGGGGATTCCCAGTCCCCTCACTTCGGCCCATTTAGTCAACTCTTGCGACATGTAGGGAAACACAGAGGAAGTATTTTAGCCCCCCTCCCTCAGGAGGTTATGTATTATACTGTATATGCTTTTAAAAAAATGCACTCTTTGGGCCTGGGCATCAAGAAAACATTCAAGAAAAAGAAGCAGAGATGTAGTGTTGTGACTTGTCAGATGTGAAGCGATAGAAAGAGATGTGTTATGACTATGACTGAATATTGGGTGTAGATGTAGGCATGGGAGAGAACGGTATCTGAAGGAAGACTTATTATCGAGCAGTCCTCTTTCAGTCCAAAAGATACGTAGGCTATACATATAATGAAATACTTCTTTTTTGTATTCATTTTCTTTTTTGGGCAAATACCTTTGAAATATTTGCCTTTCTAATTAGTAGGGAAAATATTCAGTCATGTAATGAATATTTTAACTTTAATGGCCACTTTTTTTTTTAACCTGTATTTACACCATTAGTGCCTAGGAATTAGCACCAATTTATATATCATTTAGTTCCCATTCTATTGAGGGTGGACGCACATGTTGGAGCTGGGGGATTAAGGCATGATGCCCTCTCTAATGCCCCTCTGTGAGATCAAACCTGCTTCAATTTCTTTCTAACTCGTGCACTATAAGCTGCTATAGTTCCTCTAAAATAGGAATTAGCAAGTTTTTTAATTTAATGAGATGCTGAAATTTAAGAAATATTCTTAATTGAAGCTAAGATGGGAAATAAATTGATCCCAAATAGCTGGTAGTTATCCTTATTTATGCAAAAAGCAAGGGAAGCCGTCTTGTAATTTTTGGATGAAATGTGGTAAATAACATGAATCTCGTAAAGTTGAGTAATCTCCCTGTGAACCCCATGTAAAGTTAAGTAGCCTTGTAATCATATGTAAACTAACCCAACCTAACCTAAATTAACCACACCTGCCTACAATCGTGCTGTAATCTATCGATTACATGTTGACTGCTTGTAAATATGAATAACCCTAGAGCACCCTTAGGTTACTCGCTTCTCAAGATTCTATTATGCTCTTTTGGTCTGCCAATTATAGCCTTGATGAGGGTTTATTTATCAGTAAAATGAGCAGCATATCTGTATCATTATTTCCTTTTTTATACAGCTGTATGAAATGTATTGAAAATGCCTGAATGATAATAGGAGCTGCAAAATACACTAACCGATGAAGGGCAATATTTACTACACTGTCTCTGTCCATCCCCATATTGGGGATGAATAGCGACACATAAAACATAAATACCAAGCAGTAGCTGATGCAAGGCAAACGCTCCTATGAAATAAACTAGCTGTCCTTGTTGTTTTCTATTGTATGTGTCACTTAATTCCCATTTAAATGGGAGTGGAAACTCTCTGCCAGCTGTATATTCAGCAGTGTTTCTGTAATCATATGTATAGTACTGTATATATATGTGCTTAAAAGCTGTAAAAGATATATATGCAACTTAGATTTTACTTTAATGTAATCATTATTTTAATGTTTTGCCTCACTGAAGAAGAACAATAAAGACGGGGTCTTCCCAATCCCCCCGCTGTGCCCCATTAAGGTGACTTTCTTAATCACATTGAAGTACTTACCCAGTGGATGACCCAAGCAGGGTGGTGGGGTGGTAATTTTGGCAGCTCTCTCTCCTCAAGGAGATAAGAGGAGTGATTAAGATATATTACCTACTGGTGAATGTGTATACTTTGACTCTGCCACCCCCTCTTATAAAGAGGATTGCAACCATTGTATTTGTATGTATGTATTTTAATGTTTATTTTAGCCATTCCCCAAAAAGACCTTATTGTAGGAAGTTTTGGTTTGAACTTTACGGTATCTCAGTCTTGTGTTTTTTTCTTTCAGGACTCATGTTAGGGATTGCGTTAGACATCTTTGAAAACAATTCCCCCATATTTGCAAACTTAATATGTATTAGCAAATTTATCACGGCTCCCAAAAAATAAAGTAAAAACTAGTTAGTGCATAATTAGTGTGCTCTCTATTACCTGTACATGCATAGCCTACATATACAATGGCTTCAGTCCCCCTTGTAATGAGGTAAACGAGTCAAAGCACACATTCATCAGTACCAGATAGACATCAGTCACTCCTCTTAGCTCCTTGGGGATAAAGTGTTGGCAATCCTTGCTCACTTACCCTGCAAAGTTCTTATGAAATTTGAAACTGTAAAAAAAGTTGAGGTAACCCTTTGAACCCCATATAAAATTAAATAATCTCGTAAATTGTTATGTCAAGTTTGGTTAGGTTATCGTAGAGCACCCTGGGGTTACGCTTCTTTGCACGATCTGAAAAGTTATGAAATTAGGAAATAAGAAAAATAATTTTCTGTACAGTTCAGTATCACTCCACGTCAGTCTATCTCATTTCAGATGCCCAAGAATACCCAGCAGACTTATTCTGTCATATCTAATGATGTCTGAAAACTGCTGTATCCTTTGTGTCAAGCGTTGCCCTAAGCATAGGGGTAGAATGCTCGACTCATGAAGTAACAGACCTGCAAGCAAACCAACTGTAGGCTGTTAGGAAGGGCATCCAGCATTAATTACTCAGCTCCAACCTGTCCAACCTTATAATGGGGATTAATCATGACACATAATACACACACACACACACACACACACACACACACACACACACACACACACACACACACACTGGTTATGATAGAGTGGATAGGGATCGATATTTTGATATGGCTGGCTCTAGAACTAGAGGTCATAGTTTGAAGCTTGGTAAGAAAACTTGTTTGCAGGATGTAAGGAAATATTTTTTCATTGTAAGAGTAGTTGATAATTGGGAATTGGCTAAGCGAGGAGGTAGTTAATGGTATCTCAATCCATAGTTTTAAGGACAGGTATGATAAGTATCACTAAGTATAAAATGGAACCGATGAGGAGACGGGAAGATACGAGCTTTGGGCTCTTTCCCGTAAATACAATTAGGTAATCACAATTAGGTAATCACACACACACACACACACACACGCACGCACGCACGCACGCACGCACGCACGCACGCACGCACGCACGCACGCACGCACACACACACACACACACACACACACACACACACACACACACAGTGTGTGGCACTAAGTATCATATTTAAGGAGTCACTGGAGTCGGGGGAGATTCCAAGATGCTGGAAACAAGCAAATGTGATACCTATCTTCAAAAAGGGAAGGAGGGATACGGCTCTGAACTATAGACCAGTTTCCTTGACCAGCATAGTTTGCAAAGTTATGGAGAAACTACTAAGGAAACATATCTCTCTTCACTTGGAATCCTTCAACTTTTTGTCAGTGAGGCAACATGGCTTCAGAGAAGGTAGATCAACAGTAACAAACTTATTAGAATTTTATGATGAGGTAAGCCAAATCTTACAGGAAAGAGAGGGCTGGGTAGATTGCATATTCCTAGACTTGCAGAAAACCTTTGACACTGTTCCACATGGGAGACTTATTAGGAAGCTGCAATCAATGGCTAGAATAGGTGGAAATGTTTTGGAATGGATAAAAACTTACTTAGAAGGAAGGGAACAGAGGGTTAGAGTAAGACACTCAGTGTCTGAATGGAGAAGAGTTAGTAGTGGAGTTCCACAGGGTTCAGTTTTAGGGCCACTTTTGTTCCTTGTATATTTAAATGACCTACCAGAGTCTGTAAATTCATTCATGAATATGTTTGCAGATGATGCAAAGATTGTGAAGAAAGTAAAAAACGAGAACAATGGTAGAGAACTTCAGGAGGATCTAAATAATCTGCATGAGTGGTCAGAAAAGTGGCTAATGAAATTCAATACTTCAAAATGTAAGGTAATGAGAATGGGTACAAGTGCATGAAGGCCCAAGCTTGACTACTCGGTGGCTGGAGTACAACTTCAAGAGACAGAAAATGAGAGAGATCTAGGAGTAAACATACTGGCAGATTTGTCTCCAGAAATACATATAAATGGCATAGTAAGGGCAGCATATGCATTCTTATCAAATGTAAGGGTAGCCTTCAGGCACATGGACAAGGAAATGTTCAGAAATATTTATGTAACCTATGTGAGGCCAAAACTCGAATATGCAGCCCCCTTTTGGAATCCGCACTTGAAAAAGCACATAGCTAAGCTTGAAAAAGTTCAAAGACATGCCACGAAACTGGTGCCAGAAATACGCAATCTCAGTTATGATGAGAGGCTGAGGGAATTAGACTTACCATCACTGGAAGCTAGAAGAGTGAGGGGGGATATGGTGACAGTCTTTAAATTCCTTCATGGTTATGATAGAGTGGATAGGGATGGATATTTTGATATGGCTGGCTCTAGAACTAGAGGTCATAGTTTGAAGCTTGGTAAGAAAACTTGTTTGCAGGATGTAAGGAAATACTTTTTCAGTGTAAGAGTAGTTGATAATTGGAATTGGCTAAGCGAGGAGGTAGTTAATGGTATCTCAATCCATAGTTTTAAGGACAGGTATGATAAGTATCACGAAGTCTAAAATGGAACCGATGAGGAGACGGGAAGATACGAGCTTTGGGCTCTTTCTCGTAAACACAATTAGGTAATCACACACACACACACACACACACACACACACACACACACACACACACACACACACACACACACACACACAAGAGCAAGAAATGACTACCTAAGTAAAAGGAGAGAGGCAGAGAGAGATTATGTGAGGGACATCACCAGGAAGGCTAAAGAAAATCCCAAGCTTTTCCACAGCTTTATCAGAGGAAAACTGAAGGTAAAAGAACAGGTTTTAAGGCTAAAGAGAGCGGATGGAAGCATCACTGAGACGGATGAAGAGATCTGCAAAGAATTGAACAAGGAGTTTCAGTCAGTATTTACAGTAGAAAATACCCCACCCCCTCAGATTGCAGTGATAGAAGCTCAAGGGCCGCTATTAGAGAACATCATCCTTACAGCCACAGAGGTATGCAAACCGCTGATGGATTTAGATGTTCATAAAGCTACAGGTCCTGATGACATATCCCCTCATGTGCTTAAAAAATGCGCAAACACAATATCAGTGGCACTAAGTATCATATTTAAGGAGTCACTGGAGTCGGGGGAGATTCCAAGATGCTGTAAACAAGCAAATGTGATACCTATCTTCAAAAAGGGAAGGAGGGATACGGCTCTGAACTATAGACCAGTTTCCTTGACCAGCATAGTTTGCAAAGTTATGGAGAAACTACTAAGGAAACATATCTCTCTTCACTTGGAATCCTTCAACTTTTTGTCAGTGAGGCAACATGGCTTCAGAGAAGGTAGATCAACAGTAACAAACTTATTAGAATTTTATGATGAGGTAAGCCAAATCTTAAAGGAACGAGAGGGCTGGGCAGATTTCATATTCCTAGACTTCCTGAAAGCGTTTGAGACTGTTCCACATGGGAGACTTATTAGGAAGCTGCAAGCAATGGCTAGAATAGGTGGAAATGTTTTGGAATGGATAAAAACTTACTTAGAAGGAAGGGAACAGAGGGTTAGAGTAAGACACTCAGTGTCTGAATGGAGAAGAGTTAGTAGTGGAGTTCCACAGGGTTCAGTTTTAGGGCCACTTTTGTTCCTTGTATATGTAAATGACCTACCAGAGTCTGTAAATTCATTCATGAAATGTTTGCAGATGATGCAAAGATTGTGAAGAAAGTAAAAAACGAGAACAATGGTAGAGAACTTCAGGAGGATCTAAATAATCTGCATGAGTGGTCAGAAAAGTGGCTAATGAAATTCAATACTTCAAAATGTAAGGTAATGAGAATGGGTACAAGTGCAAGAAGGCCCAAGCTTGACTACTCGGTGGCTGGAGTACAACTTCAAGAGACAGAAAATGAGAGAGATCTAGGAGTAAACATACTGGCAGATTTGTCTCCAGAAACACATATAAATGGCATAGTAAGGGCAGCATTCTTATCAAATGTAAGGGTAGCCTTCAGTCACATGGACAAGGAAATGTTCAGAAATATTTATGTAACCTATGTGAGGCCAAAACTCGAATATGCAGCCCCCTTTTGGAATCCGCACTTGAAAAAGCACTTAGCTAAGCTTGAAAAAGTTCAAAGACATGCCACGAAACTGGTGCCAGAAATACGCAATCTCAGTTATGATGAGAGGCTGAGGGAATTAGACTTACCATCACTGGAAGCTAGAAGAGTGAGGGGGGATATGGTGACAGTCTTTAAATTCCTTCATGGTTATGATAGAGTGGATAGGGATGGATATTTTGATATGGCTGGCTCTAGAACTAGAGGTCATAGTTTGAAGCTTGGTAAGAAAACTTGTTTGCAGGATGTAAGGAAATACTTTTTCAGTGTAAGAGTAGTTGATATGTCGTATGACTTCCGTCATGCTGAAGCCAGTCCGTCATGCTGAAGCCAGAGTCTGAAACTTGTAACGGGTCTTGAGGGGTAACGGTTGGTCGAGGGCACAGATATTTTATTACAATGTTTGTAGAAAGTGTCAAGGAGATATATGACCGGAACCGTGAGACTTAGGATCTGGCATCGAGAGAGGA
>JAXCGZ010015811.1:27500-45273 GCA_037179515.1 Halocaridina rubra | reverse complement strand
CTGTCATAATTATTTGAGTCGTCAGTATTCTTCAATAAATTATATTGTAGTGTGCAGCTCTTCCTCTCCAATAACTATAGGTAATATTAGTAATGCATCATTTCCATTCAGTATATTTTTTGAGACAGGGTTCTTTTACTATTTCTTTATTTTGAAGGATATCTTTCTTGACTTTTTATGGTGTGCTTATATTGGCATTGTCAGGTTCATATTGTTTTGCTTTTACCTTATGCTTCTTGTTTTTAGTATTATATGACCAACTTACCTATTTAGTGCTTTATATCCATCATATTTATTATTAGTAACTCTCTCTTCCAGCCATCATCACTCATTTGGTTCAGATTTATTCAGTGAGTACAACATGTGTCAGTGAGGTTTCCACTGTCCCAAATTATTTTCATCTGAATAATTGACGGGCGGCCATCACTATTACAGCAACTTATTACTGTATTAGGATGTATTTTGAAGTTCTCTGTTGGATTCTCTCTCTACTCTATGTACATATTCAACTGTATGTGCCTTGCTTTTCTTAATACACGTAAATTATTCATGGGTAATTTTTTTTTTTTTTGGGGGGGGAAGATTTTGTGAAACGGGGTCGCACCTATCTCAGTCTTTGATGGGGAAGAGTACTCATTTTTAGGAGTGATCTATCCATTTAGTCTTCTATGTGATTAGTCCACTTGTTAGGGTCGAGTTAGTAGTTGAAATGAACCGTGTCCCATTCTGAGACTTCCTGATTCTGTCATGGAATGTCTCTCTAAGTACTTATTTTGTTTTTCGTTCATAATTTATCACATATCCCTTGTCTTTAATAGTGACCAATAATGTTTTCATCACTGAAATCACCCACAAAATATTCCTTAGATGGAAGTGGGCCTCTTGATGAAGAATTTCTTCCTGTTAAGGAGTTTCACCAGGAATGCTTAATATTTCCTTCTGGTTAAGGGAACGTCGTTTGTTTTTATGCCTGCTCATTGAACCTGAGTGGATGTGGAAGGGTGGAGTCTTTATCCAGTCAGCCAAAGTCTTTTTATTGAGATTTGTGGAAGCTGCTCTGTTCCCTTGTTAAGAGTACCGTCTCTGTTGACATACCCCTTCATTAAGTGCAAAGGAGCATATCACTGTGTGAAGTTTCATCTTTGTGTAGTTTGGGGAAAGGGAGGAGTGGATATGAGGTTGTGACTTCTAGTATTGCTTTTCTTCCATTTTCACTTTATATACTTATCCATATTGTCTAGACTCATTCTTGTGTAGAATGTTCTTTTCCTTTTTTTTTTTCTTATACTTTGATCCTTGCCTCAAAGGAAAGTTTTCGTGGATGAGTTAAATAGGGCTATCTCAAGTTACATTTTCATGCACACATCTCTATAGATGAGATTCCCATACTTTAAAAACTGTTGAGGAATATTTTATCCAGCTTGTTTGCAAGTTTCACAGGTGTGGGGAAGGCACTTCAATTGCTTTCCTCCTTCAGACTTGGTAATTATGCTACCATCCCTATGAAATTAAGAGGGCATAAAATTTATAGAAATTGAATTTCCAGTAGAGAGATTTTGACTTGATACATTGTGGACCGAGATTATTATCGCTTGAGAACACAGTTCTCCACACATTTTGCTCTTAGTCCTTGGAAACCTGCACTTTGCCTATTTGTATGTTAGGAGTTTCCACACAGGTAGTTTTACTTACTTGGATCCAATTCTTATATCTATATGGAGACTGTTTGGAGTATTCCACTTTTTGCCACTAAAAGCAAGGTTGTTTGGAATTTTCTCCTCAGCCACTAAAAGTAAGGTACTTGTATGTATATGACAGTTGCTTGCTTTTGGCCACGACACTTGGCTAGTTTGCCTTGGATTTTTTTTTACCGTTTACATCTCTTCTCTGCCTCAGTCGTTCTCTTGGAGTCTGACCTTATCTTCTTCCCCTCTGAACCAGGGTATTAAAATGGGCTGTGAAGTTTTTTCCTTTAATACTTTTGTAGGATAATTAGTATAGCCTGGTTTTCTTTTTATAGAGCAATTTAATTTCTCTTCATCCATTTTAAAAACTGGTGATTTAATAGAATTTTTATCTCCCACACCAACTCATATGTTCTTTATACTACAGTACAGTACTTCCATTTCCATAGTGGGGACCACAGTAGAGCAAGTGTTTGAGCTTTCGATTTGGGTGGTGACAAATCTGCAATCAAGCGTACCACGGGGTTTTAGGGAGGGCGTCCGGCCTTAATTCCCCAGCTCCAACCTTTGTCCACCCCCATAATAGGGATTACAAGTGACCCATAAAATGGCACACAACAATTTACATTTTTATAGTTCTAGGGGACTTGTCACTCTTCTTCAGATATTGCTTTAAGTCTGCAGCAGATGAACAACTTTTCTTACCTAACAATTTTCTTACTATTGTGCAACATGGTCCTGGGTTGGTGGATATTTTGACGTGTACTTGTGTGCGAAAACATTATTCTTTTTATATACATTTAGAATTACCTTGGGTTCTTGTTAGGATTGTCCTTTTGCAAGTTTATTGTTACCCATTTACTGTTATTTTTTATATTGTGGCGACCCCACAGCTCTTGCAGAACAAACCCTTTCTTTGGTATTTATGCATTTTTAGGATATCCCTCATTTTTTTTTAGTATTATTCCACCTTATATATTATTATCTATAATCCAATTACAGTATTTAACCCAACTAGATGAAGTTGCTACCGATGCTTTTGAGGTCACATTACACAGTTCATCTTTAGTTTTCTTGAGAGCATTCCTATTTCAGAATGGTATTATTGGCCCTCATACACCGAATGCCTAAGGAACCCCAATGCCCAGGTTGGATTTTTTCATATTGTATTTACTTTTTTGAACTCGACCTCAGAAAGAAGTGTTATTATTATAATTTTCTCTTGGCATTTTGTAACGAAAGAAGTGTTATTATAATTTTCTATTGGCATTTTGTAACCATGTCTGGGGACAGCAGTGGTGGTCTACTTGCCTCGGGAGGTGACAAACCCGTGATCGAGCCCGCCACTGGTCATTAGCAATAGCATCCAGCTTTTGTTCCCCAGCTCTAAACAGTTTGTACCCACCTCCGCAATGGAGATGAATAGACAAAACATAGTGAACAGTTCTGGAACCATATTGTCTCTTGACAAATCATGGATATTGAGGCCTGTTCATACAGCTTTACAGGTAATCAGACCCACAGGTTGTACAAAAATTTTCATTGATGTAACTTTAAAACTTCTAAAAATAGGGATTTGAACATTTAATTTTGAGCTAGCTCCAAGGTGTGCATCAGAGACATGTAGCTGGGTTTTAAAGCCAGTGCTGTATTGTTTGTATGTTCTTTTAAATTTCTGTACTTATCCTATATTCAAATATAAAACTCCAGATTTGTTTCTATTAGATAAATGTTTAAAATAAATATTATGCGGATTTGTTTTTCTTTTTCTGTAGTATTACTATTATAAAGCCCATTATTATTAACTTTTGATTTGAGAGATTGTAAATTGAACATACAACTGCAGTAACCTAGTATTTGTGTTAAGTGCTGAAACTTATCGTCTTCTTTATATTTCCAATTCCATTTCAGGTGTTTGTTTGTTTTTTGTCATTGTTTACATTATCTGAAGTCCATATACACAGGTTATCAAAATTTTTCATTAGTAACAAGGAATGACATACAAGACCAACCCACATTTTTGTATAACTTACCCAAAGAAAATGGATTATATTGTAGGTAAGTTCAGAGTGTGGTCGTTTCATTAAGTATGAGATTTTCAAGAGTAGTGTTATATTTAGAATACTCGACGGGATGTGATAGACAGGCGACTGAACTAAGAGGGGCGTTAGAAAGGTCATCCAGCCTCCAATCTGTCTGTCTACCCCCATAATGGGAAGTAAGTGACACAGTATATTAGTGGTCATAAGTATTCCAAGAGCATATTATAGGAACACCAAGTTTAGTTCTCTCTTCACTCATATGTGTCGGTCACAATAAAATTGGTCAGCAAGCATGAGGAGGGTATGGTGAGGCCTTACTATTTCTGTTGTTAGTTTTGACCATAGCATCAATAATAAAAGCCTCATGTTTAAAGTATCACTGAGAACTTTATTTAAAGGATTGTGTTTCTAAGAAGGCACAAGATCATTAGTCGTGCCAAACCTTTGTTAAAAAATTTCATAACGACAAACTAAATTATTTATTCCTTATATTTGCTCAAGTTTTCATTCACTGACATTTACTGTATTATTCTTGTTCAACAAGTTCCACTCTACTGATAGTTTAACAAAAACAGCCCATAGTTTATTATAAACATGGTTATGCACGCTAGGAATGCTCACCACTGGAAACGAACAACTAATGAGACATGCTTAGCAACCACAAGACAACTAAAATGTATGTGCCTAACTTTAAATCAGCAGGGCAGCAACAAAGACTGCCGAGTCATGGTACAAGTAGACAAAAGTAATCAAAAAGATAATGAGTTAAGGGTTAAGAGAGAAATGTATATGTTTAAAACATATCACAGATTCTACTACAAACAAACATGGACTGACGGCCTGAGAGGAGAAAATAACTTCAACATTTATCATTTTATCTCCTCCCTCCACTTCTCTTTTCCCTCTCCCTTTTTCACTTCTCTTTTTTCCTATTCTGAGAAAAGAAGAGGAGAACCGAGAGATTAAAGGAGAGAAGATAAGAGAATGAGGACAGATAATGCGAGAAGATACAAGAAAACAAAGGAGATATTAAGAAAGAATCTTTCTTTTCGCCCTCTCTCCTTTTCTCTACTTTCTCCACTTATTATTCTCTACTCACTGTCACTCCTTTTCTCTACTCTTTGCTCCCTTTTCTTTTTCACTCTTCTCCCTCTCTCCTTTTCTCTGGTCCTCTTTTTCACAGAAGAGAAGAGGGAGAAGGATACTAGAGAGAATGGGAGAAAAAGAAAGGGAGAGAGAGCAGTCTCTCCTATTTGGTTCTCTTCTCTCTTGATTTCCAAATTTTCTCCACTCTCCTCTCTACATATATTCTCTCTCCTCACATGCTCTCTGCTTTACTCTTTCTCTTTTCACCTCTCCTTTTCTTTACTGTTTTCTCCCTCTTCTCCTTTACTTTCTCTTTCCTAATCTCTATACCCTTTCTCCCTCTTTTTTTCTCTTCTCCTTTTCACATTAAGGAAGAGAGGAGAGAAAGAAGAAAGGGCGAAAGAGTAGAGACAGATCGTCTAATTTCATTCTCATCCTGTTTTCCTTTTTTGCTCTAAATTCCTTTCTTACTCCTCCCTCTCTCCTTTTCTTTACTCTTTCTCTTTCTCCTCTCTACTTTCTCTTTTCTCCCTCTCCTTACATTTTTCTCTACTCCTTTCTCTCATTTATCTTTCTTGCTCTTTTCTTCTATATCCTCATTTCACAGATGAGGAGGATGGAGATAAAGGGAGAAAGAGATTGGAGAGAAATGGAGGAGAATGGAGAGAGAGAGGATAGAATGGAGAGTAAGGGAGAAGAGTAGGCGAATGGAGAGAGAGAGAGAGAGAATCAGGAGAATGAAGAGAGAGGGAGAAGCAGGAGCATGGGAAGAGAGGAAAAAGCAGGAGTATGGGAAGAGAGGGAGAAACATTAGAATGGAGAGAGAGAGGAAGAAGCAGGAGAATGGTGAGAAAGCGAGGGAGAGGAGAGTGGAAAGAAAGGAAGAAAAGAGAAGGAGAATGGAGAGAGAGAGGATAGAATGGAGAGTAAGGGAGAAGAAAGAGTAGGCAAATGGAGAGAGAGAGAGAATCAGGAGAATGGAGAGAGAGAAGCAGGAGAATGAAGCGAGAGGGAGAAGCAGGAGTATGGGAAGAGAGGGAGAAGCATTAGAATGGAGAGAGGGAGAAGCAGGAGAATGGTGAGAAAGGGAGGAAGAGGAGAGTGGAAAGAAAGGAAGAAAAGAGAAAGAGAGAGGATAGAATGGAGAGTATGGGAGAAGAAAGAGAGTAGGCAAATGGAGAGAGAGAGAGAGAAGCAGGAGAATGAAGCGAGAGGGAGAAGCAGGAGTATGGGAAGAGAGGAAAAAGCAGGAGTGTGGGAAGAGAGGGAGAAGCATTAGAATGGAGAGAGAGGAAGAAGCAGGACAATGGAGAGAGGGAGAAGCAGGAGAATGGTGAGAAAGGGAGAAAAGAGCAGGAGAATTGAGAAAGAGAGGATAGAATGGAGAGTAAGGGAGAAGAAAGAGAGTAGGCGAATGGAGAGAGAGAGAAAATCAGGAGAATAGAGAGAGAAGCAGGAGAATGAAGTGAGAGGGAGAAGCAGGAGTATGGGAAGAGAAAAAGCAGGAGTATGGGAAGAGAGGGAGAAGCATTAGAATGGAGAGAGAGAGAGAGGAAGAAGCAGGAGAATGGTGAGAAAGGGAGGAAGAGGAGAGTGGAAAGAAAGGAAGAAAAGAATATGGAGAGAAAGAGATACCACAAATTACATACCATCGTTACGTGGCACTGGATAAGCCAGAAGAACATCAGTTTCTATAGCACCTATACATCTTTACGTGGGTAAAATTGAAACTGCCCTCTGAGCTACATCAAACAAGTCAAATCTAGGCAAGAGCTTCATCAAAAACTCATTGTGCACACTGAATATCACTAAGTAAAGTTTCCATTGGGATAATCAGCTGAGCTTTAAAGGTCCTTACAGTACCAAAATGCAGTAGAATAATGATTTAAAATAGAAGACAATATTAACTAAAACAAATATGAACAAAGAATGTAACCCAAATAGTGCTGGCAACAGAAATTACCTACAAAAGTTAAACACCAATAAAAACTTCGTACTATAGCAAAAAATTCTAAAGTGGGTTTACACGGTCAAACGATTCGTCGAATGCGGTTCGACAGACAAGTTTTTGAAGTGATGTTCGAACGTGTGAACGGGGTATTTGGTTGTCGAACGTGTTCGACAACCAAATACCCCGTTCACACGTTCAAACATCACTTCAAACACTTGTCTGTCGAACCGCATTCGACGAACCGTTTGACCGTGTAAACCCCCCTTAACTCTACAGAAAGAGCATAAAGCGTGTGAATAAAAACTGGAAAAAGATATAGTAATGTCATTAAAGGAACTCGCTTGTTAGAGGCAACAGAGTGGGATGCTGATTAGCATGATGGATTTGAATCTCACAAGGTGTCTTGTATTAGGTCGTTTTGGGCATTTTTATCTCCAACAATCTTGCTCCATAATGCAGTGGACATCCAATGTCTCAGGCTGGGTTCTTGGAATCCTACTGTATTACACAATAACTTTACTCACTTAATCTAATGGGTATAAACTCACTAATACTTCTAGTAGGTAAAGGTAAACTTTAAACTATAAAAAACACTTCAGTGTATTTGAGGGGAAGAATGAATGAAAAGTACATCATTACCTTAGAGCAAGGAAGAGCAAAAGAATGAAGGAAAACTACATCATTACCTTAGAGCAAGAAAAAGCAACTCCCAATATGTATGTAAAATACACCATTCTTACTGTGTAAAAGGGGAAAAAAAGGAAAAAAAATTATTCAAGTACAATATCCGTAAATCTTTGTGATTTACATATTAAAAAATCCCATTCTATAACAGAAAAATATCTTCAATTTATAATAAAAACTAAATTACATATACAGTAACATGTCCTATGCAGCAAACGCCACTATTTACGACATTTTATATATTCTATAACTATATCAGTGTCATGCTGATATAATGTGCACCTTATTCACGTACAAATCATATAGAGCATTATTCATCTACAATGATACAAGACCATCTTTGCCCCAAACCTTGAAAGCTGTAGAAAAGAAGAAACCACAAACTAGATTATACCTAAAGCCTGTATCAATAATAGTTACTTCAAATATATGAATGGACTGGCCATATTAGCCCACCAAATATGGGCAAAAATACCTATAAGTGCATTAACTAAAGAAAAAAGCAAAGAAGCTGAATCCATTTACACTTACAAGGTGAGATTAGAGAAACAAAACTATGTCAATACAGAGGAAATAAATATGCCTGCACTGAAAGTGGCTCCAACAGAAATCTTATGATTATAAGGCTTAATTAAATTAAAGTTTTTTTTTTATGAATGGGGTCTCACAGCTTAGCTACTACAGTAAACACCTGAAATGTCACACAATCCAACAAATGTTGATAATGAAGTAATTAAGCAATCCATTCTCAGCTCTTCAACATCTGTTCAACCTTATCACAACAGATCTGAAATGGAAGGATACATTAATACTAATATCCATTGCATATTGTCAAGTTAATACATTTAATTAACAGTCTAGAAGTTACACACCTCTTATGCTCCAAATAAAGTAATACACCAAAATCAAAGTAAAACCTTTTCATATATTTCATTCCTCAATACTGTATCTGCTTGACGCTACTTAATTCTGCAGGAGATAGGGACCTTGGGAATGCAGTGCTCAGAGCGCTCAACTCGGTAAGTGACAGACCCATGATGGGGATTAATGGGGACACAAAATTCTGGACCACACAATATGAAGACAAATATACACAAACACACAATGTATATACAGTAATCCCTCGCTCTATCGCGATTCACCTCTCGCGAATTCACTATCACGATTTTTTTTTTTTTTTTTTTTTGACACCAGGATGGGCCAAAAAATGATAAAATAAAGCAGCCTTTTTCAGGCTGTAAAGAGAAACTGAGATGGAGAGTGTATGACCTGTCAGATGTGAAGGGATTATAAAAGATGTGTAATGAATCTCCAGCTCTCTGCTGGGTTTTAATATACCTCTGCATTACTTTCATGATGTCTATCCCAATAATTCTCCTTAGATCTTATTGTTATTATTATTATTGGCAGCAATAATTTTCCTTTGATGATGATTGTGGAGATTATTATCATCATCATCATTATTATTATTATTATTAAGGGCTCATCATTGTTTGTACATCTGTTGGTTTATTTACTTTAATAACTATGTACAGTGCCCCTCCATAGTTGGCTGGGACAAAGAGAGTGTGGGGGGTTGGGTAGAATAGAATGTTGGAGAGAGAGAGACATCTTTAATTAACTCTTGTTCATTCAACCAAAACTACATTATTTATTGTAAAAATAATGGTTTAATTACAAATTCATAATAATAATGATATTGATAAGAATAATAATAATAATCTCCACAATCATCATCAAAGGAAAATTATTGTTAAAAATAATAATAATAAGATCTAAGGAGAATATTTGGACTAGACATCAAGAGAGTAATGCAGAGGTATATTAAAACCCAGCAGAGAGCTGGATATTCATTTCACATCTTTTATAATCCCTTCACATCTGACAGGTCATTACACTCTCCATCTGTTTCTCTTTACAGCCTGATAAAGGCTGCTTTATTTTATCATTTTTTGGTCCATCCTGGTGTCACAATAATCTTAAAAAAAAAATAAATAAAATAATAATAATAATTTAAAGGTGTTCCTACTTCGCGAAAATTCACCTATCGCGACGGGTCCCGGAACCTAACCCTCGCGATAAACGAGGAATCACTGTATATCTAAGAGTTCATTTATGCTACAGAGTACATAAATGTATATACAGTATATCTAAGAGTCCATTTGTGCTACAGAGTACATATTTCTGGAATCCTCAGTCCTGCATCACCAAGGTTATCCCAGTAAGTTGTTTCTTAATAGTCAAAGGAAGTCTCATTCCCTCTCAAAGTAATAATTTTTAGCTAAATACGGTGTACAGATTCCAGAAAAGCAGTAACGCAGCGGTTAGGACACTCGCCTCTGGAGGTAACAGAAACATGATTGAACTCACTGTAGGGGGTTAGGAAGGGCATCCAGCAATAATGGGAATTAATAATGACCATTTAAAAAATAAAGGTGGAGGAGCATGAAGTACAGTAAACATTACAACCATAAAGCATGAAAACTCGTCTGACCCAATCAGAGATAGTTTTGCTTTTTTTTATTACATTCATAATCTCAGAAGAATATGAAGTTTAGGGAATACAGTATATATTATTGCACAAATTTCAAATTAGGCATAGCTGCTAACTGCTTATCAGTCATGCTGGGGATTTAAGGCTGGATGCTCTTCCTAATTCCCCAAGGTGGGATTGAATGCGAGATTGTCACTTCTCGAGTTAAGTGCTCTAACCAATACTAACTACCACAGTCCCCAGAAATGGGTAGAGTAACACATTACAAATGGACCTTGCATACAGTTCAGAATATAAAAATATCTTGCCTAATAGTGAATGGGGCCTAAACCATTCAACCCTTAAGTTGTATGGTTTAGAAATGTTACTTCTCTCTACTCCCTGTCTTAGTAAAAAGCCTGAAATTCCTACCAATCGGTGCTGATCAAGTGAAATGTCTCTCTTATGCAACATTAAATTCTTAAGTTTCTTTTAATAATTTAGTACATATGTATTTTAGCATCATCGCTGTGATGTGATAGTATAGGTTATGAAAAGAAGTAGGAATAATTAATGCATATGAATGACATACTGTTTTAGGTGTGTGTGTAAAAAAAAAAAAACACCACACACACACACACCTTACAGTTTTAGAGAAAAAATCCATCTTGTACCGTTATAGTGAAATCCTAGGTTTATTTATTGTTAAAAAATCTTAATTTTCATAAGAGAAATAGCAAAATACAAAAATTTCTTACCTACAATAATAACACCAAATTTGCAAACTATTACTTAGAAGCTCTGGCTTTGACAGTCTGTTGGAAGTATTCTCCATCAGTCTGCGTAGCGGCTTTGTTGATGGCCCTGTGCCGGTCTCTACGCACGCATTCCTCAAGGACTTCACCTGAGCCCTTAATTAATCTGAAAAGAAAAAAATAATAATAATATACTGGAGCAAAAGGCCAAGTTGCAATTGATATGTGAAGTACACAAACTCAGGCTTCAATAAGGGTGAAAATGCCTGGTTTACATCTTCCCCTGTACAAAAGGGGCATTTAATACAGTAATTATAAAGGATCATGGAAGACACATTTTACACTAAGTCACCATGGCAGACTGCGTTCCTCCAGCTCATATGGAAATTTCTTGAAGCCTTCCTCATCTTTAAGAAATTCAACTGTCTAATCCACATTTAGTTATTAAATCAAAATGTTTTAGAGCAATGGTCAAAGTGCTCAACTCGGTAAGAGTCCTGTGTTCAAAATCCCCCGAGGGTTTAGGAAAGTGAGCTACCCATAATTCCCCAGCTTCAAGCTGTCTGTGAGCAACCACACTAGAATGATGATTAATAGTAACATAATAAGGCTAAAAACAACTGTGTTTTATCCCTAAGAAAGAATCATCCAACAGTTCAAAGGCAGCCTTCATCCAGTAAAATAGTTTAATTAGCTACAAAAATCAATGAATAGATCTATTTCTCACATAGGACCGTCACAAGCCAACCTGAATAGTGGGACAATGGAAAGTTAGGAACTGGACAAACTTAAACTAAAGACAAATATTTAGATCTGTAAAACAGATGCATTACAAAAAGAAAGTAGCACAAAGAGAAAAAAGTCAAATGATCTTTCCAACATATTTGTCCACTACCAAAGATTATTAGTAAGGCTTCAGGTGAGCTAACTGGAAGAGAGACTACAATATATAGAAATTCAAGGGTAAAAGTACAAGCATGTAGCAACATGAAGGATTCAATTATATTTTCGATACAGCATATAAATTGACTGTCATTACAAATGGTGACCGAATAACGTATTCTAAAAAGTAAGACTACAAAATAAGGAAAAGGATCTTTTAAAAGAAAGGTGCAAGAAAGGATAAAAAAGAGAATAATATAATTGCTGCCAAAGTGTTATTATTGCAACTATTGAAAATGAGCCAGTTTTACATCAGCGACTTCCTTTTCAAATAAGGCGAGGATGGTGCCTTCTTTAGAAGGACATTGGTTTTGGCAGTGCAATAATTACCCTGAGTGAATGCCTTTTCTAACCTTAGACCGTGGCAGGTCTCCAACCAACGACCTGACAAATAAAGTTGTGAGAACAACCAACCCAGCTAAGGCAGCGGAATTTACAACTTTACTGAAAATAAAGAATATAAATTTTTACATTAATAATCACACTGTAGTTACTACAGTACCAACATCCCACCTGGAACGGCCTGTTTCATCTAAGACACGACGAAGTACACTCTCCTGTTTTTCCCACTCCTCTTTTGTCATGGGAGTGGTTGGTTGTGGTATGGACATCAAGTCAATGGAAGGTCCCACGGACACAGAACCATTTTCAACAACCTCAGAAGACTTCTTCCCTTCTTTTTTCTTTGAACTTTTGGTCTCTTTACTGTTGTCTCTTTTCTTTTCTACGGCTTCCATCTTCAGTTTTTCTTCTGCGGTGGGTTTCTTTTTAACGTGTTTTGTCTCCTTCTTGCTATGTTTCCTCAATTTCTTCAGCTTTTTTTTCAATTTCTTCACTTTTCTCTTGATAGACTTTTTCTGCATCTCTTTCTCTTGCTTTTTAAACTTTTTCAGTTTCTTCTTTAAAGTCTTTTCTCGCTTCTTCCTCTTTTTCAAGGCTTTCTTTAAAGCTTTACCCTTTAATTTACCCTTGGCTAATTCCATCTCTGATCCCGAGGAGTCTGAAGATGATGATGAGGAAGAAGACGATGACGAAGTCGACGAGGAAGAGGAAGAAGAGGAGGACGAGGAAGACGACGACGATGAAGACGAGGATGATGAAGGCGATGATGCCGCAACTTTTTTCTTTTTCACTATTTTGTGATTGGGGTTAGGAGATGCCGATGAAGATGACGACGAAGACGAAGAAGCTCTCTTCTTTTTATTTTTGGGACGAGATCTGCTCCGAGCCACAGCTTCGTCTGAGCAGGTGATAGGATCCTTCTCCATTGTAACTAAAATAAAAAATAAAATAAATTTTATTATTATTCAATATACCAATATTTGTATGGGAATTAAAGAGCAAATTATGAAATCGTAAACAAAAAATTTTAATGATCATTAACACTATATAACTCCATCTTTTTCAAGATCCCTTTCATGATGTACCACAACAAACCTTCTTCACAATCAATAACCTAAACAAATAAACAAACAACTTTATGCTTAATGCCATACTAAAGAATGATTTGTTTACTTTTACTTTAAATCCAGCAGACTAATGTCCTCGTGTTCAGTTAATTGATTACTTCATCCCTGGGATAAACATTTGTTTATATTTACCTTCAACTGAAGTGAGGAAATCTTTTCCTGTTATGAAAAATCTAAAATTCTCAATATGAATTAAGTTTTCTATTATTAACACTTTATATATTTCTACAAATATACTTTATATTTTTGTGTCACTATTAATCCCCATTATGGGGGTGGGCACAAACCTGGAGCTAGGGAATTAAGGCTGAATGCCATTCCTAACATTTCACAGTGGGGATGATTGTGTATCTGTCACCTCCGAGTCAAGCATTCTAACCACTATGTTACTGTGGTCCCTTTATATATTACTTGCTAATGTGGATGAACTACATGAATGCTCTCCAGGAGGATTACAGGTGACCTACATGTATGTTTTTGTAAAAATAGCGTCCCGTCAGCTCGCCCCACCTACGCCAATCCCCCCCAAACCTTCCTACCCCCTTTCCAATCCTCCTAGATTCTACCAAAATATTCATAAGCCTGCAAAGAGAAAAATGTTGAGGGATTACTGATCAACAGTACAGTATTTTGCATAGGTAGATTTTACAGGAAACAGGTGATGAAAATACAAGTTTCTGAATGAAATTTTTTTGTCGCACCATATAGCTTTTAATGCTAAAATAATACGTATACAGCATTGTTACAAAAATTATTGCATAATAAATATGACAAATAACATATATATACTATTTACAGCAAAAATGGCAGTACAGTATTTTTGCACGCGCATTACTAGAGATGTCTGGAAACTGGACATCTCTCGCTGTATTCCCAGCCCACCTAAACCTTTGAGAGGGTCAGAAACCTACTTCTCTGAACATAAACCAATTTGCTTCAGAAATAGCAAGTTTCCCAATACCATTATATATTAACTTATTAAAATATTTTGCTTCCAAAAAAAAACAAGTTCCCCAACCCATTAAGTTAGCTTATTAAACCAGTTTGCTAACTAGAAACATAGTTTCCCAAGTCATTAATGTAGCTTACTAAAGCAATACTGCTTCCAAGAAACACAGTCCCCTATACCATAATTTTTAGCAAATGAACCTTCTCCTGAGAGTCTAGGATAAAAATATTTCCGTCCTCTCAAGATTTAAGTACAGTAATGTAAACACTGTACTACAATTTTTTATAACCATGTCATATTTGACAAAAATCGTTTCAACCGTTCCACAAAAAGTATTCTCAAGCTTAGCTAATATCTTTCTTAAGCTTATGTGAGTATTATGAGATTTTCAATTGCTACTACTCACGAGTTCAGTATTCACAGCTTCGCTTATTCGCAGAAAAAATAAAAGTAATATGTTTTGGGTCACTAATTGTCATGGCTTATATAGTTTTAGAGCAGCTTGCTGCATAGGTATCATGGGGATGGACGGATTGTAGAAAAAAACATTCAGGACAAGCACATATTCCATGGCTGCTTGCACACTTGCATTGGGATCAGGGTTCAGCAACTTCTTTTCCAAACCTGACTTGACTAAGATGGGTTTTTGGAGAGCCATCATTATGCAATATGACTATGGTTTTGCTGAGGTTCCATGGTGTCTCACAAACAATAAAAATTTGAAGAGGGATTGGCCCGACAGTGTTGTTAATTTTGAAGGTTTTTCTTGTATCTAAAAACATGTTAAGCAGAAAGTAAAGGCTTTGCCTGAGTTGGTGCAGAAAGTTGATGGTATGATGAGGTAAATATTTTGAAAAGAGTGAGGTAGATCTCCCACACACACACACAAAAAAACTATTATGACCAAAAAGAGTCCTAAAGATAGTGATAACAATGAAGGTGCAAAAAGAAGCCAAGAGCTCCAAAAATACCGCTGATTCCTATGTTTCAAACTGAGATATGGGCATTACTAATGGACAATCTAGTGTAAAGATATAATTAATTCCGATCCTAAGGTGGAAAACAGCGTAAAATCTATGGTGAAACTCAATGCCAACTCTTGTCCCTCTGCTGAGATATCAATTCCCTATATAACTGAGTTGGAAGAAACTGAAGAGCATTACCCTGACTCAATTTTTCAAAGCAGTTCGGGAATAATTTCCCACACCTGGCAGCATATCATGGAGGAGGCGGCAGTTCATGATTCATTGTGTAAATCTGTTGTCCATGTTGTCTTCATCATAAAGTGCCATCAAACTCTTCCTTTGTTTTTAGAGAGGGGCAACCAAGGGCTAGGTTGTATCCTTATACCATCACTCACCATCCAAAGTACCATAATATTTCTCTATTTAATATTTAAGGAGAATACACAGTGTTTTGTGTTGTTATATAGAAGTATTGTATATGATGAACAAGTCTGGAAGGAGCCAGTCCTTCTTTTTCCGATATAATATAAACTAAAATAATACTAAGAGCCAATAAACATTTTCCAAACCCTATGCCATTATTCTATTTCAAGCAGATAAATGGTAGTGCTAGATTTGCATGGTCTTTAGAAACATATGATATTTAATTATCTTTCTAAGAACTTTTGCACCCACAAATTATAAAAATATCTATCATCATATAACTTTATCAGACTGTTCCACAAGGCATACATTACTCATCATCTAGCCACAAACTCTTCTGCAAACACTACCTTCTACAACCACAACCTTTAATTGTTCATGTTGTATTCTGTAGCCTTATCATATTACCAATTATACATTACTGCCTTTCTTTGGTTATTGCTGCTGTTTCAGCAACCTAATACACACAGTTTTCTTGCAACTAATAAAACCTGCTGATGCAGTGATTACCCCCGTAACAGCCAGGGCCTGGGTTATCACACATGTCTAGCAAACCAGTCATAACACCAAAGTAGTGTGATGCACTGGTACCCAGATTATAATAAGCTATTTCTCCTCAAATATACTTTTTTTATGTTTTACATGTCACTATTAATCTTCATGATGGAGGTGGACACATTTTGGAATTGGGGAAATAAGTCTGGATGCCCTTTCTAACACTCTGCGGTGGGCTGTACCTTGGCTCATTCCTTTCCAAACTTGAGTATCCTAACTACTACCCTACCGCAGTCCCCATACCTCATCATATATATCTTTTTTTTTTTTTTTTTCCATTTTATATCAGTTTTTTCTTACTTGGTGCCACTATCCCTCTATGGTCAAAAGTTACCAAAATAAATGTTAATTAATTTGCTATTTATAGAAATTTCCCATATAACGGTATTTCAAATGTACATTCTATGGAATTTTTATCAGATTTGCTTATTTTGTCTATCTCTTTCAAACTTTCAACCATATTTCCCCATTGGATACCTGGATCATATGGGGATGAGGGAATACCGGAGACTCTTTATCTAAATTTGTCAACATACATTTCTTAAATACCAATATCGAAACATCTAGAAATTATTTACATACTCTTTATAACAATGATTTTGGAGAGCTTTAAGAAAACAAGATCTCTATTATATTCAATTTATGCCCAACTTGTGGTATCGGTGTACGTTACTTGCATAACACAACAGTCAAGGGCAGGTTATGCGATTTCACTTTTTCACTTGAAAAACATCCACAAGATATGTTCAAATACTTTAATCTAAATCTTATAAAAACAAGTAATATTACTTCTAGCTTTATCTAACACTTGGTTTCTCTGTTACATTTTTGGGTAAAAAGTACTAAATTCTTTAATACCATACTGCCCACTAATGATATAACATTATATCACAATGATAATTTAATTAAACAGGCTCTCTTTTACATTATATTTTCAATCAAGCAGAGAAACAAAGATATAAGCAGCTTATTAAATCAAATTAACAATAGGCATTGACTACCAAGGCAAAATAAAGCTACAAAGGTTTATTGGAAACAAAGATTGTTTGAGAAGAGAGCTAAATGCTTACACCATGATTCTCTCCTCATTAGCCATTGTATAAAGAATTCTTAACATGGACTTAGGCTACAGCAAAAGTCTTTCATTCATCCATCAAACTGTGCAAAGATGACACTACAAGGTATGATATAACTCTCAAGTCAATGAAGTTGAGTGATCTGCCATTTAAATATTAACAGGGCATATACTAAAAGTTGGAAGCATTTGGAAGTGCAGTGTACTACTTGGTTGGGAGATGGGGTTGAAGTTGATTAAAAAGTCTTTTTCATCAGATCAAATTGCCTAAATATGTGAAAATATTTAGTTTCAAATATACTATCATTAAAAGCAGAAACTGTGTTTATCATTTTAAGCTCAAAAATATTTTGTATGCATTACTTTGCTAATCGGTCACCTGGTGAAGATGTAACAGTAAGTGACAAAATAATTAACTTCTGACTTTGATATTGAAATATTAAGTAAATACTTTCACACCCCCATCGACTACAATGAATAAAAAAAAAAATGAAAAAATATCTCAATTATTATTGTATCAACTCGTTTCTTTATTGGAAAAGAATAAACGGAGCTAATCTAATCAAACCTACTCAAATGAATTTCAAGAATTTATTCCCAAATAGAGGTGTTAAGGTGAAGAATTAGCAAATCCAGACACACCCCCACTTACGAACGAATTAGGTAAAAGTAGTCTGTTCATATGTTGTCTTTAGATAAAAAAAAAGTACTGTACAGTA